>JACCHV010000127.1:0-141568 GCA_018907245.1 Eupristina koningsbergeri | reverse complement strand
ATGTAGTTTATAGTTATTAATTTTTATCAATGGTATAGTTATGTCATATATTATTTTTTGTCCGTGGGTGATAACCTTTATAGTGGAAATTTTAATAAGTTCTTCGATTGGTCTGTCTTTTGTTATTGGTAAAGTTTCTGTACTCAGTTTTTCGTCAATTTTCCTTGTCGTTTCTGTGATCAATTTTTCGTCAAGTAATTGCGGATGTATTTCGCCCCTTGCTGCTAATTGTGTTATATGTAATATTAACTGGGTACTTCGTATCTGAATATTAGTATAGTCTTCTAGTAATCTTATTAATTCGTCCCATTCTAGTTGCGTATGTATTTGTGCAATGTCACTTGTTACTTCGCTTATTTTGTCGCGCAAATAGTTCAGTTTTCTGTCATTATATTGCAATTTGGTTTCTATTATTTCAGTCTGATTAGCCAAAAGTTGGCTTAATTCGCCTGTTTTTGTCTTTATATTGTCAATTATGTTTTTTAGTTCAGTTTCGGTGGTCTCGTCAAGTGTCCCAAATAAGAATTTACTGATTGTACCAATGAATGGCAATATTGCCCTTTTTTCCCTTGTTCTTTCTATTATTTTTGCTATTTCTCGAATGTTCATTAATTCTTCTTTCTCGAGATGTTTCAGCCCATTGAATTGTTTCTCACATGTTTCTATTTTTATTTCATTTCGACATTTAGCAGATAATTTATCTATGACGGCAATTAGATGATTGCTATGTAAGAGGTTATTATTAGTGTCTAAGTATTGAATGATTTTCCAAGTGCTCCGCGACTCATGTAATGTTGCTACTCCTTCCATAAATATTCCGGGGTTATTCTTTATAGGCATTATAAAGTCGTCTGTTTTCGTTTGGTCCATCGTCCTGTAATATTCACATAATTTTCTTATTTCTTAATGCGTTTTTTCTATGCGATTAACAAAAGGAATTGGGGTAATAAGGGTAGGCGGGGTGGGGAAAGAAATTTCCTTCATATATTATACATTTTTTCCATTTTGTATAATTAAATTCAATACAGCTTTTGCTGTATACAAACCTACTGTTCAGTGTGATACCTGCACTTTCATGTCCTTTTATTCCTGGGTCGTGCCTCTTGTCACTGAATTTTGGAGGTTTATTTATTTATTTATTTATTATGATGAAGAAATTCATTGTTCCTTCCCTCTTTTATTTATTTAAGGCGAATGATGCATGTTAATCGTATAAAAAAATTTCTTTTGTAATTCCAAATAATTTTTTTCTTATTATTTTTTTTTTTTAATAATTTCGTTTATTTATTAAATTATTTATTTATTTATAGGTTTTTTCTGTTTGTCTTGTCTGTTGTCTTTGTTTGATTCGATTAATAACTTGTTTTTCTTGTGTTGACTTTATAATCCCCAAAATCATTATGGAAGGTTATATGTGTCGTGTGGCTCATGCGTTAAGGCTGCTGCCTGCCGCTTTGGCCGCACGAGTTCGAATCCCGGTGACTCAAAAATTTTTTTTCTGTCAGTCTTATATTTACCGTTCATGATTAATAAATCCATTATTAATTAACATTATTAAACAATAAAATTTGAAAAAATAAATAAATTAAAAGTTTTTTTTTTGAAATTTTGAATTCCATTTTTTTGGTAAAATTTGGGGCTTAATATCATCAAAATTAAGGAATATTTTAATTTTGCGGTTTTTCGAAATAAAATTTCATGTGAATTAGTAAGAAAATAAATTTTTTTTAAGAGAAAATAAAGAATCCTATACTTCATTTACCGATTTTATTCCCGAAAATATCTGTTTTGATGTGTATTTTCGTTAATTTTAGTGGGCTGTGGAGTTTAAGTTTTGTACTGCATTTCCTCGTATGTCGATTGCTCGGGTGATATGTAAATGTGTGTGGGGGATCACTCCTTGTTTATTATTTTCCACCAATTATATACATTTGATTTTTTATGTGGGAGGTGTCCTACTTATACGTACTGAGTACCGCATTAATGGCGTATCGATAACTCTCGGATGTTTTTTTCTCTGTTCTATCCCCATAAGAATAATCATGGTTTTTTCTTATACTCATTCGTAATTATAATAATCAAGTATATATTTTATTTTATTCTATTGTACTTACAATTATTCCTTATTTCTATATGCGATTATATATTTAATATTATTAGTGTTAATTTATTAGATAATCATTAATATGGAGATTAATATACGTATCTCATTGTTAGTAAGAATTATACATGAGTGTTAGTGATGGGAAAATATTTTATAATTATGAATAAGGAATATCGATTGAATGATTTTTTTGTTGAAATTGTGCATTTTTTTTTTGATCACTTATGGTTTTTCACGTTTCAATTCATTTGATCTTATTAGCTTGTCCATGTGAACTACTCTCGTCCCTTTTCGAAGTTTCAACGTAACGTTATGTGTTTTATAATTTATGCCGGTGATTTCATAGGGGCCCACATATTGTTTTGCCATTTTTCCTAATTGTGGTTCTTTTAGTCTGTAAACCATTTCACCTTCTCTGAAATTTCGTGTACATATAGCTCTATCATAATAAAATTTGGATCGGTATTTTGATTGAATTAAATTCATTGCCGCTAACGTTTGCAATTGACTCAGCTTTTCAATTACTTCTTGATGGAATTCATTATAAGTCGCGCACTCATTTGATATTTTGAAGCTTGATGGTGTCCGCGCTTTTCGGCCGAAAATCAATTCATGCGGGGTATATCCCGTAGCATCATGCTCTGTACAATTGTAGGCGTGCTGGCATAGACAGATCCATTCGTCCCATTCTCTATATTTTTCTATATAGTTTTTTAAGTATTCCGTTACTGTATGATGCATTCGTTCAATACTCCCGTTCGATTGAGGATGATATGCAGTGGTGTTGAATTTTTCGATGCCGAATATTTTAGCGAATTCTTCCAGAGTCTTATTGATGAAGTGGGTACCTTGATCCGTTAATATTGCCGCTGGTGGTCCAAAATAGCATATCATCTTACCTATCATTGTCCTTGCGACTTCAATTGCTGTAGCTCGCTTTACTGGTGTTAGTATGCAGTATTTCGTTAATAGATCTTGTATCGTCAAAATATACACGTTGCCGTTTTTTGTTTTTATTAAGGGGCCGTAAAAGTCTAATGATATTTTCTCAAAAGCGTGAGATGGTGTGTCCGTAATAATCATTGGCATTTTTGTTTTTTTTCTTACTAACTTATTCGTTTGACATTTTACACATGATTTTACAAATTGTTCTACCTCGGGTCGCATGGTTTTCCAATAGTAATCGGCCGCGATTTTTTTGTATGTTTTATTTATTCCGCGGTGGCCCCCCATGGGTGATTCGTGATATTCTCGAATTATTGTGTATCTATCCTGCACTCTCGGCGTGGGGAGATTATCCTTGAGTAACACTATCCCGATGTTTTCGTTATCAAATAACTCGTTGCAACATTCCACGAAATAATTCCATTCCGTTTCTTTCATCAGCTGTAAATCTTTTATTACTGCAATGCTCTTAATGTTGTTATTACGACACATGATTTTTAAATTTCTAACACTTTTGATTATATCGGTTCGCAATATTGTATCATTTACGTGACCTTTGATGGTTACCCCTATAACTGCTATATCTTGAATTCTCTTTAGGTTTATCTCGCCAATAATATATTCCCTGTTTTCCCAGCAGTTGAGAAGTATATATTCTCTCTCGATTAAAGCTTCTAAGATTTCGGTGTTAAAACTTATATCGGTGGTCATCAGAAATACAATATTTTCGCGATATTTAAAAGAGTGTTCGTTTATTAGCTTAACCCTTGTGAATTTCGAGTTAGGGTCTTCTCTCCACGGCGGTGTTAGTGGTGGGAGGTGTAGTCGCGTTACTCTGTGTCGTTCCAATGCAGTTGGGCCTCGCGTTATTTGATCTTCTTCGCTCTCGGTCAAGGCCGTTTCTTTTCCTCCGGTCTCGGTTTCGGGTGACTCTATAACCGCGTTGCTGGCCTCGTGATCGGTGTTATCACTGTTTACACTATCATTTTTGCTGGATTCCGATTCGAATTCCGTGGATTCACATGTTATCTGTCGTCTATTTGTTTTTACGTATGGTGTATAATGGTTATTTTCTAAATGCAAATGTATAATAGGGTTACGAATTTTATCGATAAAATGACAATAAATTAATTTGTCTTTTGTAATTCCAAGTTGTCATCATTTCCCCATTCATTATGAGAAGATAAAATTCGGACCGCTTCTTTCGGCTCTTGGCAATCCTCTAGAAATTTTGAAGTTAATAATTTTTCTCTTAACTCTATAGATGAAATAGATATATTAGCAGCAATTTTGAGACTTTGGAACAGACAGTCTCCAGGTGGTTCTATTGGTATTATTTCCCGTACGATGTTTATATCCGGTTCTATGCATTGCAAGCCCTGATTGTATAAAGGTAGATATGCATTTTTATTGTTTTCTTCTTCAAAGCTTATATCTTTAATGGTCTTATTTGTTAATTGATCGGTGTTACTAGGGATTTCGCTCTGTTCATTATCCGGATTGGCTTTCGGTGATGTTATTATTTCATCGAATACAAAATTTGATAACCGACTCGACTCGTGGCTTTCATTCTCTCGCTCTTCTCGAATCTCTATATGTCCTGCCGTTTCTCTTCGAATTCTTACGTCCCATCCTTCGTGATTTTTTGCATCTATTGTTATTATTTCCACGGTGTATTTCTTTGATTCATTTTTCATCTCTTTCGGTTCTTCCTGGTTATATTCGTGATCTTTTTCATTACTTATCTCTCTTACCGTGATCTCGTTACTTTCCTTGTTCTCTATGACCTCTAGATGTTCGAGATAGCTATCTTCGTCGTCACTAGAACCGTGAAAACTGATCTTCTGTTTCGCATTAATTAAGCCCGATTTCTCAAGAGGTGTGCTCGCTGATACGTTCCCTATTTTTTCCGAATTCTTTCGTGTGGACTGGGCTGGTACATTAATGTCACTAGTTGTCGCTGTTTCCGGGTCTGATATTTTCGACTCGCTTAACTTATTCCGTTTGTGGAAGCCTCTTTTACGTTTGTTCTTTTTCTTTTTTCCTTTCCAAGGGTCCCGTTTTTCATATGGTTTCCAGTCCTCGCTCTCAGTTTCGCTTGTGGGCTGTATCGATTCCACCTCCGATCCTATTTCGCTTTCAGAATCACTCACGCGTTTTCGTTTCTCTACCATACCGATGTATCCATCTTTGAGATTTTCTAACTGTCTCTGTTCTTGGGACTCCGCTAAGGTATATAATTTGTCTCTGGGCAATTCTGGGTTTACTTCGCCCTCCTGAAGTATCGGGTTTCGTGATAATGCATCCGCGTTTGCATTCTTTATTCCGAGTCTATATATAATTTCAAAGTCGTAACCCTGTAATGACGCTTTCATTCTATTAAACCGAGTATCGAGGTGTTTAGTTGTGTGAAAATGTTTTAGCGGTTCATGATCTGTTATGATAGTGAATTTTGTTCCGTATAGATAGTGTCGAAATTGCTCTTTTGCGAAAACAACTGCTAGTAGTTCTTTATCATATGTCGAATATCTCAATTCTGGGCCTCTCAAACAACGTGACGCGTAGGCGCATGGTCGGTCTTTTCCCAATTCGCCTTGGCTCAAGATGGCTCCGAGCGCGTAATCTGATGCGTCTGTTGTTACGATAAACGGCCTTGCCAAGTCAGGTGCTTGAAGAAACGATTCACTGCACAGTATGTTTTTAATCTTATCAAATGCTTCTTGCTGTTTCTCTTCCCAGTAGAATTCTCTTGTACTTTTAATGACCTCCAATAATGGCAGCGTTATTTTCGCATAATTTTGAATAAATTTTCTATAATATCCGGAAAATCCGAGAAATTGCTTTATCTTTCTTGCTGTGGTCGGTACAGGATAATCTTTAACCGCGGCTATTTTATTTGGATTCATGTATATTTTTCCTGATCCAGCGATGTGTCCCAGGACTTTGGCTTCGTTTTTCAAGAATTGACATTTTTTTGGCTCGATGGTTAAGTTGGCGGTCTCCAGTTTGCGTAAGATCCTTTCTAATCGAATTAGGTGTTCTTCAATTGTATCCGAGAAAATCATGATGTCATCGAGATATACCTCTATCTCTTCCCTTGATAGTCCAGCTAGCGCTAACTCCATTGCTCGCATGAAGGTGGTGGGGGCTCCCTTCAGACCCATAGCCATCCGGTTATACTGGAAGCTACCTCTTGGCCCCGATGATGCTGTTAACGGTGCTGAGATTGGGTCCATTTTTATTTGAAAAAAGCCCATTTTAAGGTCCATGATGGATATGTAATTTGACCCTGCGAGCTTATCAATGAGTTCGTTTGCGAACGGTATGGGATAGCAATTCCCCAAGGTGATCTCGTTTAGCTGTCGAAAATCCGTTACCAACCTCCATCTCTGATTGCCTTGCGCATCTGGTTGTTTCGGGACAATCCATGTTGGTGAGCAGTACGGGGACATCGATGGTTCAATGACGCCTTTTTCTTCTAATTTAATTATTTCTTGTTGTAATATTTCCTTCAACACTGGTGGATACCTGTATTGCTTTGTTTTTAATGGTCTTTCGGATGTTAGTTCTATCTTATGAGTCAATAAGTGTGTTGCGGCCAGCGGCTCGTCATCTAGACCGAAGCTTCCCGTGTATTTCCGTAATAAATTTCTGAGTAATGTTATCTCTTCGGTATTTCTTCCCTCAACATCCACGAGAGACATAATCATATTAAGTCTTTCTTCCCGTTGTTCTGGGTTGTCATTTAGGTAATTGTTAAATCTTTTAATATCCGTGATTGGCTCCGCGCAATCGTCATTTTCATAATTATCATAATTTAATTTTTCGGTGAATAAATTGTTAATGGTCAATTGATTTATTTCACCGCCCCTCTCATTATATGTTGCTCCTACGTCTACTTCCCCTTTGTCTTTCATTACGTAGCATGGTAGTAATTCAATTTCCGGTATTGATATGGAAACAGGCATCTCGTTGGTGTTTGTACATTCTATGAATATTACCCCTTTATTTGAAACGGATAAAAAATTGCCAAGTAGAACTCCTGGTGCCAAGTTTTGAGGTGGCACCCAACCAATTTTCGTATCTCCTTTTACACGCGCGCAGACTCTCTTTCTCGTTTTCGCAGGTATCTCAATATTATTGTCTCGAGCGAAGGGTATTATTATATCCCCTAATTTTAAATATCGGTGCTCAGCATTAAGCATTCCTTTATATTTTCCTATTATGTCCCAACCTAGGATTCCGTCTACCTTAATCGGTATATCCTCGAGGACTACATGAAATTCGCATTTGACGTCATGTATCGCGATTGGTAAGCTTCCCACCGTCAGACACTTTCCTGAGGCGAAGCCGTGTACCATTATCATGACATTCTTGTCGATTAATTCGCTCATTTTGATTTTTTTTCCTTTAATTATAGATACCTCTGCTCCTGAGTCTACGAAAAAAGAGGCTTTGTTGTTTACAAATTCTATCGCATGGATTTCTATAACGGGCAATTTTCTTCCGGCTTCCATATAATTAACTCTGGCTACTCTTATTTCGGGGAATTTTTTTTCTTTAGTTTCCGTGTTTTCCTGCTCAACAATGAGGGGATTTGTTGAACAAGTGTTTAGTTTAAATGTTGGTTGCTGTTATCGATGGTTGTGACATTTTCAATTGGGTTTTCTTGAATCAGATTGACTCTCGCGTCCTGTGATCGTGGCGCGTTCTCTAACGGAGGTCTCTCGTAGTGGAATCGGTCGGGGGGAGGGCCGCCATTATTCGCGGGACCGATGTTAGCGTAATTAGCCCTATTATCATTATTATTGTCATATCTTCCCCTATCTCGATAACTATTTTCTTTGTATCCATGATTTTGATTATAATATCCATTATAGTCGTTGTTATAGCCACGACGATCGTTCGGCCTTCCACGATAATTATTTTGGCTCCGTTGATTCGCATATGGATCGTTATTATAATTACTTCGGCGATCGTAATTCAGGGATGCTCTATTATTGTTGTTTGGATTATTAAGATAGGGCACGTTATTTCGTTCCCCGACGGGCGGTCCTGTATACTGGGGCCTTGGCGCACTTTGTTGGGACCCTAACCGCATTCTTCGTTGATCCATCTCCCTTAACAAATTCCGGCAGTCAGCAGTATCATGCCCCTTTTTTTCACAATATTTACACCACATCGGCGGCTGGTAAGGTCTATCATAGCGCGGGCCACGCCCATTGTTGTCGCGCTCGCCGCCTCTCTCAGTTCGGACTTCGTAAAGTTCTTTATCGAATCTCGTCGCGAGGTTGATGGCTTCCTCGAGGGTCCCAGGCCTTCTTGCATCTACCCGGATAGAAATCGAGTCGGTTAACCCTACGATAAACCTCCTGATAACTAGCTCCTCGTGTTGTCGGCGATCCGGATGACGACCGATATGTCTAGTAAGGCAGTCCAATTCCGTTGCCGCGTTTAATTCCTCGCATAGGATTCTCATACGATTCCCGAACTCAAATACGGGTTCTCCGTCCCTTTGCACGCATCTTTTGATTTTATCCACTGCGTCTTCCACGGCCCCAGGAGCTCCGAAAACTGCTCCCAAATCAGCGATGAAATGCTCAATCGAATCATAATTGCTTAATTTAGATCCCATAAATCTCTTTGCTTTCCCGATCATCTTATTACTTAAAGCACGTAAAATGAACCGCTCCACTTGAGGTCCTTCGTCGTCTAGAGTTTTATTTATCCAGTTTATTAAATTCAATATTTCGTCCGGTTCGCCCGAACATTTCGGCATTTGATCTGCTACTTTGTAGGGTGGCATACTCGATCTCATATAGAATTCCGGCATATATTCAGATTGTCGAACAACTTCGACAGGCGCATGAGGCTCGCGAGATCGCAAGGGTGTGGTTTGAGGCGAGGATATTTGTCCGGCCGCGTTCATTCTAGGCGTATTTACAGCTGTTGTCCGCGATTCACATGGCGACCTTTCTTTTTCTTTTCGAAGCCGATCTATTTCTTCTCTCATGGCTTTCATTTCAGCCATCAGTTCCTCCAACCGGCGGTCCCTTTCGTCAATATTGGTATCGGGAGACACGGTATCTACGCTCGGCCATCCGCCTAGGTCGATAATGTTTTGTTCGTTGGCCATCTTTAAACTTGTTTTTTCGGAATCTCGCTTATCTAATCCCGCGGTTCCCACTGATTTTAATTTCTGGATATTATCTCCACAGACTCGTAGTTGTTCTTCCGGAGTTTCTACTTCGACGAGAAGGCGATGAGCAAATTCGAACGTTATCTCCTTTTCGTTCGCGGAATTCCACTCACCGGACGCTGTTAGATTAGACGATATTAGACGCGTTTTATGCTCACGTTCGTATGACTTACTACGTGTGAATAACTTAAATCCTTTCAACATTACCGGGGAAAAGTTATTTATTTGATTTTAATAATTCCGAAAAAAAATAAAAAATAAAATTTCATTAATTCCGTCGGGTCGAGTTCTAACCTTCGGTTCAGGTCACAAATTTCACAAATCAATCAATCAATATTTTCCTTAGATAAAGTACGCAGCATGCATATAATTTTATAAATGATGCAAAAGAAATATGGAAAAAAAGATATATTTTTATTTGTACTTACATTAAGACGACAGCTATGATTGTTGCGACTCCACAGCTCGTCATGGCCTTCCTTGTATTGTATCAGTTTACTTTTGATGAATCTTGTTCTCGAGCTGTCTCTTCCGGTAAATCACTCGCAAAAAAAAATTTCCGATTCCTCGACAGAAAAAAAGTATCCTGGTCACGGCACCAAAATTTACCTGTTACGTATCTAAGAGGTCACGACTATGTTTATTCTTTAATAATTAAATCGCGATAATATTTTCTCTCCAGGTTTCGTTCTGCCCTAGCCAGATCGGTCAAAGCGTTCTGGCCTTTGTGAGGTTCGGAAATCGTATTTTAATAAAACGCGAGATAATTAATATAATATCTTTTTTATTATATTTCTCTTAATAAACGAGAGAGATAAGTATCGCAGTGTGTAATACAACTTTACTTTGTGTCTCAAAACTAAGTCCTGATTGTGTAAAACGTATAAGTATTAAAGAACCCGAACCGAAGTACGACCGAATCTAATAGTCCCAATTTGAAGTCCGATTCAGAAGTACCCCTACGTGTTTTTCGATTTGACTTATTACCTCCGTTGTATGGAGAAATTGCAAAATCCGCGGTTTCTCCCACTGGGTGCCTCTGCTTTGATAATCGTTCTGTCAGCTTTCTCCTTTAACGTCTTTCAATTGACCTTTGTACATTTATTGTCACCTCTGATCTTGACTTTCCGTAATTTGTCGAGTTTGGAGGTTCGTATTACTCGCGGGTCTTGTGTTACTCGCGACTCCGGTCGATTGTCTTGATGTCAATTTCCCAATGTTTCGTCTTTGCTTTCGCTGATATATATAAATAAGTCGTCGCGTATGGATATGCAATTTTACATACGTGACAATATACATTTTTAAAAAATTAAACAATTTTTTGATACATATGTTTAACTGGTTGAATAAATAAATTTTTATAATCTAGAATATATGGATAATATTATTTGTTAATCAGCCAAAAAAAGTAATGACAATTTTAAAATACCTCTACAAAAAGATTGAAAACTGCCTCATAATCAAGTAAATCTTCATAAAAACGCATTTCACCTTCTACGCAAGCATTTCGAAAATCACCAAAAAGTAATGGATTCCTTAAACAGTAATCAATTAAATTTTCATCATCCTTCCAAAAATCTTTTATATTATTTTCGATATGGTATTGCACAAGTTCTTGGTCCTGTTAATTTCATAAATATAATTAATTTTAATTTAAATATAATGTACAATATAAAAACATATTAAATTATACTTAATATTAATACATTTTATATTAACGAAACTTACAGATTTAGATACAAGTCGATCGTAAAATATTCGGCAAAATTCATTTCTCCAAAGACGTAAAAATTGTCGATCAGTTTTTAAATGATTTGAATCAGTTTGAAGCAAACCCATTATAACTCTTGATAAATCGCGCATATTGAAAATATAATGAAATCTCGAAGGTGTGGGTGGTAAATCGTTAATGATAATCTTTGAAAAAGTTCCAAAAAAAATATATTTAATTATACCATCAATAAAATAAATATATTATATTAAAAAATTTTAATACATCAATATCTATAGCAAAATAAGGCTGTTATTAATATTAATAAGAAAAATATTAATTAAGTATTTCATAAATAATAACGACATATTTCATATATTTATTACAAGCTTATTGAATTATTTCTGATTTTTAGTGTTAATTATGACACACAGTTTTTAAAAAATAATTAGAATTCAATTATTGAAAATACAGATGTAGATTAAATTCGAAATATTTGATCCAACTTTATAAAAAACTAATGGTAAACAACTTTTTGTCGTCTAAGAAACACCATACATCCATCCATTTTTTATTTCTTTAAAATTTTAAAAAGTGTTTCTCTGAACCCCGTGTTTTATAGATATAAGTAGAATATAGATTGGATAATTGAAGATTCGAAAAGTGAGGCAAGTATAGTAAAATGTTCCATCCAAGCACTTTCAACGTTCTTTCATAACTTTCATGTTATAAGACGGTACGTTTTAATGTATAATTCTTTCCATATTTTTGGATCTATTTTATTATTATATGCTTTAAATGTATGTTAATTTATCTTCAAATACTTATCAATTACTTTTAACCAAGATTTTATTAAGACATTGAAAAGAGCCTGACCCTCGGAGAAAAAAAATCGGTATCCGGTTTCGGACACCGTGGTCACCCCATGAGGGACGAGTGAGCTCGTTCCTAAGTGTGTCGCCTTTAGAAAAGTGGTTCTGTATGGATATGGCCGGAGCGGAGAAAATCAGACGAGAGAAAAGACAATATTGTAGTGTTAAGTAGTTGGATCGAAGAGAAAGATGGTTGGTGCTTCTTCCGGGGTGAACTCCTGATTCTTAGTATCCCTGCTGATCGCTTCAGGTGCTTTTATACGATTGAGTAAGTTCCGCCACGCCAATCAGAGGCGTTGGAATTTGGCGGGAAGAAAACCCAGCCGTCCGGTAGGAAAACTCGTCCGTTCCATTGACACAAACCAGCGCATAGGAATCTGCATTGACGCGTTCGTGCGTATGCACGAGCGTAAACCCCTTGCGGGCATCAACATAGTAAATAACACCATTCTGATCCAATCAAACATATAATATTGTCTTGCTTTCGATCGATTCTTCTGTGAAAGCGAAGAACCAATTTAACCAAGTAATAAACAATCATTTTTCATATAAGGTTCTAAAAACAAATTAATTTTTCTTTATCTGGCATTTATCAGTATAGAGCTGAATTCTTTAATCTTTTTTGATGCATCATTTCACTTTTCAATTTTACATTTAACTATTATTCAGTTTACATAACACTCATATTTCAATTTTTTGAATGTTGTTATGAGATAGAAGTATTGACAAATTGGTTCTTGAATAGCTTTTATTAACATAAGTTATTATATTAATTTTGTTCTTGGATACTATAAGACTACTAGTACTCAGCAGATTTCATATAACATTCGAGATCAGCTGAGAAATCCTCTTAGATGTCATTGCATTAAGTATCATTACTCAAGTAATGTAAAGTAGGCCTTCTTTCTCATTATCTAGTATTTCTACCTGAGCCATTTATCTATTTTTTATTTCCTATTTATTGCTTTTATGAATATAGTATTAGCAGATTTACCTCATTAGTAGAAATTTATAATTTATGGGGGGGTTACTAATTATAGTACATGTATTCATATATTTATCAGCTCTTTATTCATTTTCTTGAGTATGAAGAACTTCACATATATAGATCTATAATTTTTGAACAAATAATATTGGATTTGAATAGAAATAGAAACTTTACAAACTCCCAGAATATTGATTCATACATAACTATTAGATAAGTTCTGAACAAACAGGAGAGTGTGATTGATAGAGAATCATCTTCCTTTTTTTAATAGTGCAAGGAAGATGTTATCAGATTTTTTATTTGGTTTGAACCTGTGCAGAGTTTATCTGATCTGAATTCTACTTATCATATGTTAAACTAGCTTCAAGTTTGATCCTGTCACGTTGATTGTAAGAGAGATCAAATATTTCTGTATCGAAGCTCGTAAAACATGTATATACAAGAATGCTGAGTATTTCTTAAACACTTCTAATGATCGTATTATGATTTTTATTCAGAATGAATCATTTATTTTTATTACACTACAATATTAGCTGTGTATAACTGATGAAAAACTTATGTCACCAATATCAAATCTACTATATAATTTATATTTATATATTTTATAGCCTTGAGAAAAATAATATACTATTATTGAAACGCCGATGAAATTTTTTAATCAAATCTCTAATTTTTTATTTGCCAAATAAGAATTCTCGCTGTAAAATATATAAACGATGACAAGTATCTCACATGAAAATATTCAATAATTAAATAACCTACGTGGGAATAATCTAGAATTATATGGAGAAAAAAATTTAGCTCGTGAGCATTTAGGATAATCAGATTAAGATTTTGTATAGATGTCTATATGAAACTTTGTCTTTCTATGATTTTTTTCACAAATACGCTATAAATAAGTATAGACAGACTTTTTATTTAAACAATTTAAACAAAAAAATATAAATAGAATTAAATTTAAATAAATGTGTACCTAAAATTAAAATAAGTAATGAGTTTTTAAATAAATATTGTAATATGATTATTTAAAAGTTTCGAGAATAATAATAAAATATTAAATTGTAATCTTATCTAAATCACAAATTCGTAAAATCTTCCGTCCTTTGTATAATAATATTAAGTTCTTCATTACCAATAATTATTTTTAATTTTATAGTAAAAATCTAAAATAAAACATACCTTGTAAAGTTGCATAGTAATTTGAATAATTTTGTCAACCATTTCTTGCAATGATACTTCAAAACTATTAAGATGTCCCAATAAAATATTTCTATATATATAGAATAAAGTATTATCATCTGGAAATGATACATTGTAAACACAAAACTTAGAAATAAATCGGGGATCTACATCGTGTCTTCCTCCACCGGTTTTTCCCATTGCAGCTAGAATACCTATAGAAATTTATTAAGCCATTTTTTTGTCAACAGAAAACAATATTAAAATAATTATAAATATAAATTATAATTGATAATATATTATAATTATTTGTTTGGTTATCATTTTAAACTTCATCAAACATTCTCCACTAGTTCATAGGGTACTATCACAATAGTGCACATATTTTTTTATGTGAATACCTGCAGTGATAAATAAATATATAAATATATAATAAATAAACGTTAATAATTAATAGCTTGTTTTATTTTTGTAATTCATGTCTAGCACTATTCATAAAATTATAAACAACTCATGTTCTCTCCTATGTTTTAGTATTGTAAAAATTCTAATCTTTTCAAGTATTGCAGCATCTATCGAGAACTATAGATATTTTACTTAAATGTCTATCTCTCTTATTGCACAAAGCAATAGAATTTTCATTAAATCGTATTGCTAAACGCCTTTATTATTCGATACTTTTCTCATTCTATCTTATAATCATATTTTTCATCCTTTTCACTTTTTAAAAATAAACTAATTAACGAAATTGTATGATTGAAGGATTATCATTTCTAGTACTAATATGTATATATATATATATATATATATATACGAATAAAATATTATATTTCAAAAAATTTATTTAATTTGGAATATTTATCAATTGTAAATATGATTTATGAATTCATTGAAATAATGTATTTATAAAGTAATATTTCAAAATTAATACTGTAATTTAAAAATGAAATAAATCTTTATTCACCATTGTATTAATATTTAAAAAGTCAATCCTGATTATTATAAAAATTACAAATTCAAAGTATTAAAACAGTTTGCTTAAACACTTTTATTATAGGATTAGATTTATAAATAAACATGAAAGCTGACAGTTGGTGTACGTAATGGCCACGTCAATCAGTATATTACTATAAATCAATCCGTTATTATGTATTATGATACTTTTTTCACTCTATATTAGATAGCCGATCTCACGATTACCAATTAATATTCCACTACTTAAAGTAAATATTCATGGAGCTAACTACCATAATAAATAGTTCTATAATACTATCAATTATCTTCCTTATTGATCTATGCCAAACAATCACTTACAGAATCTATAATATGAAGTGATATCACAGCATAGAATGCACAATCATTTGAAAGTTTTAATATGACTTAAATAATTACCATTTTTTATTAATTATATTTGTTTAATGAGAGATAATAATTATTATAATATATAAATTCGTTAATTATTATTAATAATAAATATAGAGCACCATCATATAAATCTTTTTTCGATATCAAACTGCTCAAACTAAAAGAAATAAATCATTTAGAATCTCATACGTGTAAATAAGTTGTTACAATTTTAAATGCATATATACATTTATAGGTTATAATTTTCTTATAAAATATTATCATATTTAAATTTTATAAGTGATATATTTTATTATTACTTATATCCTTAATATTCTTCCAATTCAAGTCTTTACCACGATCATACAGACCACCCTTTTCAAGTAATAGCTTCAATAAAGCAATTGGTTGCTGAGTACCGTATGTATCAACCATTGGCATATTCATATCATCAATAAAAATAACTAAACGTTTACCAGCAGCTGGTCCGTAAATATCTTTGGTTCTTTTTTCCACAGATGATTCAATATTTCGTTGAATATCTAATGATGTTGTTCTTGACGAAAAATTAACTGGTAAATAATTCTAAAAATAAATTCTTTTTAAAAATAATACTCAAAATAATTAACTGTATTATTTATTAAATATTATTAAATATATTTTAAATATAAATTGTTACGTATGTAACGAAATTTATAGAGGGCATACATGAAGTAAGTGAATAAAAAATAAGTTGGAAATTGATTCAATATTTAGATATAAACGAAAATAAGAATAAAAGTCATCAGGTTTTTATGTTAATGCTAGAGTTGCGTGAAAAATGCATTAAAGAATTGAGAAAGGAAAAATGTGAACGTAAATTTAATGGATTGAAATACCTTATGATAGAGGAGGAACATAATATTAATTCAATTTTAGAATTAATGAATCAAGGAAGGGTGATTTTACCTTTCGCAGGTAAAATCACCAAATTTTTATTCGGAACTATGGATGAAGAATCGGAGACCGAAATAAAATCATTAATTGGTAATTTAAATGGAAAAACAAATGAATTGGCCCAATTATTAGCAAATCAGACTGAAATTATAGAAAAGAAATTACAGTGAAACGACGCAAATATATATTATTTACACGAGAAAGTAAAAGGAGCAATAAATGACACATCACAATTGTGAGAAGAGGTGCAGTGGCAGGAACTCATAGGGCTAATGGAGGATTACGCTAATATTCAGATAAGAAGTACTCAATTGTTGTTACAAATAATTCAATGGGCAAGTAAGGGTGAAATTCATTCTCAATTATTAAATAAAAATTTGGTAGAGACAACAGCTAGGAAAATCAAGGAAAAATTGATGTCAGTTGAGCTACCAATAGACAATAACAATAATATTGAGGAACTAATCAGAATGTCAGATGTAAAGATCATAACATATATGAATAAAATTGTGTATTATATTAATATTCCATTGATAAAGAAAGATAGATATGTATTGTATGAATTAATACCATTCCCAGCATTACAAAAAATTGAGAATATAGAATTATATATTATTCCGATTACAAAATATATGGCTGTTAATTTCAAAACAAAAATGTATGTACCAATTACACAAGAAGACTTGGAAAAATGTAGGAAAACAGATAAGATCCATGTATATAGAGAATTAGCTCCAAGAAGGAAAGTAGGAAGTCACAATCCATGCAGCATCGATTTAATTTTTAAACATAAATACTTCAACATATCTAGCTGTGATGTAAGAATCAATACGATACATGAAACTTATTAGACGAAATTATCAAGAAGTAATAGTTGGCTGTACTCAACACTAAGGCCCGATGAGTTGAGAATAAGATGTGACAATGAGGGAGAAATAAGAGAAACGATTGAAGGGTCCGGCATACTATCATTAAGACTGGGATGTGTAGCTGAATCATCAGATATTGAAATAGAATCATTAAAGCAAATTATTGATTTACCTATTTAAATAAATAAATTTAACATAAATTTAACGCTAGAAGCTGTTTTTAATGAATATAAAATAATAAATAATACCGAGACTCATATAACAAATTTAATGATAGATACATTAGGAAGTAGTATTCATAAGGGTAATTCTAATTTATACAAATCTATGAATAAAGGAGATAAGCTAAGAGATGTAATAAAAAGGGCTAAATTACTGGGGGAAACAAAAATAAATAAGGGAGAATTTTTTTCATTTCAAGAGTTAACTACAAAATGGGGAATATCATCTTTTTCATTAATAATTGTCATAATTATAATATTAACCATACGATTAATTATATTACATAAAAAAAGACTAATAACTCCTCAATTTAGGGTGACACAAAATACATAATGGCATTTCTATGATTTATATATACAACAAATACTAATAGCTAAATCTGTTTCAGAAGTACAAATAATTATTAGGGATATGGGTCATAACAAATAAATTATATAGGGAAAGTCTAATGTATTATCCAGGGATCATCCATACTAGAAGACGAGCAGTCCATGGGGAAAGAAGAAGGATCATCAATAATTTTATCTATGTACCAAATAAAATTTAATTGTAAATCATAATAATTAAAAAACTTTATATGGAAGAGAGAATCACAAAAACAAATGTAGCAACCTGAAAAAGGAATTAATATCACTTACACAAACACCAACACAAATACAGAGAAAAGTATAATATCGCGATCGACGAGGATGTCTATTTTATAAGACCGGGGCGGGTCACGTAGGTAACGCGACATCTTAAAAACACAATAGTACATTATATCGTAGATATAATACACTCGAAACGAAGAAAGATTTATTAACGGAAAATGGAAATGAGATTGAGAAACGTTCTAGCATTCGACGAGGACGTCGAATAATTAAGGCCAGGGTATGTTACGTATGTAACGAAATTCACATAATTAATTAAATAAACAATAAATGTTGTATAAAGTAAGTGAAAATGGGAGCAAGACGCAGCATAAAGAAAAATACGGGAGAGCGTAAATTAAGAAATGATATCGATAATGCTTCTTCATTAAACAATATATGGAGAAATCTAAACAAAATCAAGGTAATAAGCCAAAAAATGAGAACACCTCCATGGTGTGAGGGCTTGGAAGAGTTAACAGTTGTCTCTATAAAATAAGGAACATGAGTGATGTTCGGGGTTATTATTGTGTGATTGTTATCTTGGGACGTGATTCGGGATTCGACATTTTTGAAGTAATAAGAGGCGCGAGGTAACTCGGAGTAATATAATCCCGGTCGGTGACTCTCGTCGAAAAACAACACGATACTCACACGTTTAAACGATAACGTAAGTATTATTATAAATTCGAACACATACGTAGGACGCTAGATTTGTAACACGAGCCAATTAAATACTTACATTCTCTCTTCCGATTTATTATCAATAAATCGGTATTTTAAACGTGAAATAATATAATTGTAATTATTTTAATCCTTAAACCTCATAAAGGCTGAATCGCTTTGACCGATTCAGCTATGGCAGAAAAGAACTGGGAAATCGTTACGAAGAAATAAATAAAAGAGTAAAAGAAATACGTGACAAATAAACGCGATAGATAAATAAAATATAAATAAATATATATTAATATAAGTAATTAATGTAAGTAGCCGTAATAATCGTAACATTGGTGCCGTGACCAGGATTTCTGTCGAGGTAGAAAAATTAATTAAATGAAATTCGCAACGTTA
Organism: Eupristina koningsbergeri; assembly: GCA_018907245.1. Classification (NCBI taxonomy): domain Eukaryota; kingdom Metazoa; phylum Arthropoda; class Insecta; order Hymenoptera; family Agaonidae; genus Eupristina; species Eupristina koningsbergeri. The sequence goes on along the minus strand of JACCHV010000127.1, from coordinate 122,499 downwards.
AAATAATAGTAAAAAAAAAATATATACAATTACAAGAGAATACTACAATCCAGGAAGAAGTGATGACCTGGAAACTACTGACCTTTTTAGCAGTCATATTTATGTAAGTAAAAAATTAATTATATAATAAGAAAAAATTTAACATTGTATGATTCATATGTGTATGTATATATACTTGCTAAGTAAATTATGAGAATAGAGACCCGAACCAGGATTAAGGAAATTAAATTGGATATTTTTGATTTAATTACTCGTGTTGTATTGTCAATTTTAAAATTGATATTATTTTTGATAATTAGTTGGGTAATGTTTAAAAAAATTAATTTATTTAATAAAAGTAAATCAGAAAAGGAAAGTTTAAAGCCGCGTATTGTAACATCTTTAGTAAACGGGTTAGGCAAGTGGGACCTTGAAAACGAAACTGACATAACATTCGAAACAGCTCATAAAATGCTGACTAGTGCTGTAAAACCCGAGGAACAACTAAGAGTATGCGGAAATAATGTTGACAAATTGATAGCAGAATTCGATTCTTTACAAAATAACCAAGTTAGAGAAATTGTTGATAATAGAATAGAACAAAAAACGATGGAAAATTCCAAACAGGACTCTATGTTAATGGGATACCATAGAAGAAACGACAAACGCGATACAATTGACGATCCTATAATAGAGGAAGGATTAGAACAAATGCAATTACAACCAAAAGGGATTAAAGATAATATAGAAACAAATTCTAAAGATATGAATGAACAGGCATATATTAATAGAAAATTATTAAGGGGATTAGAAACATTAATTGACACGGCTAGATTACAAAATGAGGGTATTAACTCAATTAATAAATCATATATAGAGGACAGAAATAGGGAATATGAAAATCCGAGAGAGAAAACGAAACCGAATATTCAAAATGAATTATTACCTGAAATTTTTAAATTAAGAAATGAAATTAAAAATTTAAAAGGTGAACTTCACGATGTCAAAATGATTAAAGATAAGAATCGGGATCAATATCAACAAGATGTAAATATTGTCGAATATGGGTCATTTCGGAATACAAATCATTGGGATCCAATAGTAAATACGAGACAAGGTTATAATCAGTATCCAGAATTAAATTATAGACCTCAACCTGAAACTGTACGACAAATGCCGACGTGCTCCTGAGAGATTAGTAAAATAGTTAATTTAGTGAATTGGATAAAGAAAACCATGCAATATGGGGGACCGGAAGTAGAAATACACATTCTATGTGTGCTAGTTAATAAAATAACGGGCAACGCGAGACGAATGTTGGGATCAAATTTGGAGAGTTATACTTCAGTAGATCAATTCATTACTGATATAGGTGAAAGATTTGGTACTCCAGGATTGGTAAAAAGGTTATTAACACAAATAAATGCACACAGGGAAAAAGCGAATCAGTTTTAGATTTTATGAATAGAATAAGGATGTTAAGAGAGGATTTATATTCTGCACTTAAATTAGAATCTATAACAAAAAGAAATTATCCCCCCATTAATTATGAAGATTTTGATAGGAAAATTGTGAGGAAATTTATTTTGGGATTAAAAGGAGAAATATCATTCCGGATAAATTCGACATTACCTCTATCGTTGGAAGAAGCTATTAGTTTGGGAGTTGAATACGAAGAAGAAGCAAGGGAATATAGGCTTTATAAGGATGATACTGAATTAATAAAGAATGAACAAGAACCAAAATATTGCAAGTATTGTAATAAAGGGGGTCATGAATGGAGAGAATGTCACAGTTTACAAATAAATATAGAGCATGTACTTAAATAAATATAAATAGTCGTAATAATCGTAACAAAATTTAAATAATATTAGAAAAAAATTATTTTATAATAACGTATATGATTAATAATTAAACTCTTAATATTGTTATGTACATAACGAAATTCGACATAATTTAGTAACCTACAATTCAAAAGTTGCAAATTATGTCATAAAATTGATAACGATTATACATATGAAATAGTTGATCGACATAAAATTGATCCAGATTCACAAGATGTGTGAAAATAACAAACAAATACCGAAGACAAGTGGGTTAAACAGGTAGTGGGAGAATTCGAAAACTTGCAATAGAAAGATTATAAAAACTCAGTCAAGATCACACAAGAGGTTCCCGGTTCAAGTCGAGTAAGAAGTAACGCGTAATTAACGAAAAACGAGAAGTGTAACAATAATTTAATAAACGGTCGCAATTAGGGTACAACTGACGTATTATGAGCCACACACACATAACAAACTCTTTCTTCTGATTATATAAAATAAACGTAAAGTCATGAATATTAATCATCGTATCATTCATTGAAGTAACCCGATCATCGCAAAGGCTGAGACGTTTTGACCGACTCAGCTACAGCGGAATAGTAACCCGGCGGTAAAATAAATAGTACATAATAATATATATATTAACGATACTTAAATACGTAACAATATATATTAATTTTAACATATTAATATTTCATTTTTAAAAAAGTAAAATAGAAAATATTGATATATTATTATTGATATATTATATTCAGTTAATTTTTATCAATGAATATTTATTATTATATACAAAAAGAAAAATTATCAATCGCAATATGGAGTAAATCTGTTTTTTTTTCAAATATGTAATTTATCTTACAGCTTCTCATTTTTACGAAAAATTTAATTAACAAGTTGATTTCGAGTCGTGAGTGATTTAAAATCTGGAAAATATTCCGGTTCGGAGCTCTGTTAAAATTTTGAACAATAGAAATGGAACTTTAATATTTTTTTACTACGACGCACCAACGATTTTCTTTAAATGTGATCGCGTTTAGAGCCACAGCTTATTTAACCAATTGTATAATGTGTACATACAACTTACTCTCTCTTTCTCTTTTGCTATTGTATAAATGAAGTATAAAAGGAGCACAAGACGCAGCGTAAAATATCGCTGATACTTAACTTTAAACGGATATTAATTGTTATGAATTCGGGAATGACTTCAATATAATCAATAATTAACGAATATATTGAGAAATAATTTCCAGTAAGATAAACTTAAATTAAGGTAATGCGAATTAAGCCTAAAAATGGGAACACCTCCACGATGGGAGAACTCGAAAAGGTTAGTGTTTTTTTATAATAAATACAGCAATGATGAAGCTGGAGTTATGTCATTCAACAGTGAATTCAAGAGTAAGGCAAGTGTCAGTAAGTTCTAACGACAAGAAGTACGAAGTAAGTCAATCTCGATCGGGACCTCTCGTCGATCCAACAAATCGAAACTCATTACACGATCAAGTAATATCACGATAACAGTAATAATAATTGTAATTTACGGACACAAGTAGGAAGTGTTTAAACTACGAGCCAATATCATACATAGATAAATCTCTCTTCCGAGTTATTGAAAATAAATCGGAAAATAACGCGAGTAATTGTTTATTTTATTTACATCCGAACCTCTCGAAGGTGGAAATCGTTTGACCGATTCAGTCATGACAGAAGGAACCTGATAACGATTAATTGAATAATAAATGAACTAAATTGAATTTTAATTTAAACGATAAATTGAATAATAATTAATTAAATAATAAATAAATAATAATTAATTAAGCGAATAAATAAATATAAATAATCGCTACGTGGGAAATAGAGGTCGTAACACTATCTTATCAGAATAAATAATATTGTTTCCTTAATTATCGTTGTTTGATTTATTTAATGAAAAGGTCTTTTAAAAGGATTTAAAAGGTCGAGGCGCTTCGACTACTTCGGCTACGGAAGAAACTAACCTGGGTTAAATTAAATATGTAACAATAATTAAATAAAAATATATCACGAAAAATAAATTTGTGTGCAAAGAAATTTTGTAGAATGATTTATAATAAACAATTTTATTTATAGTTATTAATTTTCTAAACTGCATATTCATTAATTCACATTGTCAAATATGAAAAAAATACTTTTAATTTTTAGTTTTTTATGCTCAACTTCTTTCAGAAAATTAAAATAATATTTTTTTAATAGATATAATCGTAATATTTGTAAAAATATAAATTACGTCAAGAAACAATGTTTATTTTTTATTTTCAATGTTTTTTTCACTTGCAATATTATGTTTTTGTTGTTTATAATCACTAAATGAACAATTATTATAATTTTTCATTTATAATATAAATCTTATAAAATTTTATGTTTTTAATAAATATATAATCATAATAGTCTTTTAATAATATTAAACAATATTTTGTATGTTTTATTAATTTTAGTTTATATTTTAACTAATATTCATTAAACTATTATATATTATATTAGATTCTTAAATATATTTTTCAACATTTGTTAAAAAAATAAAAAAAGACTTAAAAAATTACAACTAAATTTTGGAAATATTATTTTATATCAACTATTATTAAATCCACTTTAAATTAAAGATCTAAAAATACTATTTAGTTAAGATATTAAAAATTTATTTATAAATTACAGTATGTAAGTGATCATAAATATTAAATTATAATTATAAAATATAATTACAAAAAGAAAACATACAAACTTATCTGTATTAAGATGTTTCAAGTAATTCATAATAATAGCAGTTTTTGAAGTTCCAGTTTCTCCCACCAATACTAGCGGTTTTTTTTTCTTGATCATTAATTCTATATACCAGTTTGCTTTAACTGTATCTATAGTTGGTACTAAAATATCTATAAAACTTTTCTTTTTATCATGCAAATATTTAGGTAATATTGATTTCCAAGCTATCCATGTTTTGTTTTTAATATTCAGTAAATAATCATAGAGTTGTGGGTACAATGTAGGAATATAACGTACACTTGCTGGACGATCAATGGAATCCTCCAGCATCATCAGACCTGAAGTTTTCTTCATGAATTCATCAAATTCATGACGACATTCAGAAATAATTACTGCACCGAAAGAAAAATAACAGGCTTGAATAAAAATGCCTTCTATTAACTCATCACGAGCTTGAATTTTTTCGTTAAAAAGAGTTTCTTGCTCTTCAGTCAATTCTTTGCCTTCTTCTTGTAAAAACTCATCAAATACTGGTTTGGGATAAAGTGTATCGAAGGTTATACTAAATTGTACCACCTATAATATTTTTTTTGAACTTTTATAAATATATATATAAATATAAATATTTATTACTTGAAAATTTTTTATAATATAATTTAATATAATGAAAAAGTATCACCTAGTATATAAATTATAATAAAAAGTTATATTTTGTACATTGACAACAAAAATAAATTAAATTTAACAAATATTTAAATATTTTTTATATATTGATACCATATTGAGATCAGTTTGAGGAATAATCGTTTTCAAAGGCACAACTTGTTGAAGGCCTAAGAATCCATGAATTATAAGTTTTATAGCCGTAGTAACATATTTTTCACATAAATTATGTAAAAGATTTAGTTCTGATTTACAACGAGTATTTATCCACTTATCCATAAAAGGTTGATATTCTAAATTTTTTGGATCGACATATACCATACCAGCTCTGGAAACGGTTGCTGGAGATGCATATTGTAAGTCCCCAACCTAAGATTTAACAAAAAATGCTTTTAATATAAATTTTTAATTTATTATTATTGAAGTGTAATTCAAAATTATAATAAATAATAGGATAATGTACGTATTGTTTTCTTTTTATATGCAAATATAAATAATATTAGTTTAATTTTTGTAATGTATCATTTGCTGTTACTCAATATTAAAACAATGAATATTGTATCTTGACGAAAATAACTATTGTTCAAAATTTCGAGTCTGTGTCTGAGTTACCATTAGTCAGATATGGTTATTTTCTATGAAATCATAACAATATTTTTGTGTTATAGTTTGTTAGAATTGGAAGTAAAACATTCAAAGTCTGTAACTAAATTTTTGTGTCGCAAACCGTCTATTTTTATATTAAATATATTAGACCAAAAAAATTATTTCAATTTAATTTATGTCCTTTACCAATTCTTTACAATAAAAAAAATAATTATTAAAAAATTAATGCAAATAAAATTAATTTAATTCCTGTCATATTTTTGTTTTATACAGTTATATTTTTAATTAATTTTATGTAAAAATCAACAATTATTTTTTTTTTATACTACTTCATTAATAATTTAATTTGTTCGATTTTTTCAAATAATAAAATTTTAACCTCAAATAATAGATTACAATGATCTTGTAATTTTATTCGTTCTTGATTAGCTAAGGTAAGCAATTTATTATCATCCATTACAGAATTCATGTTTTCGATCCAAAGTGCATCAACATCACCGTCAAATAAAATGTATTTTTTTTCATTCAAATTTGAATCCAAAGGTTTATTCACTTCTCTAAAGATGTTGCTTAATAAACCGTCAACCCAATCTCTCGTTTCGTGATTTAATTCACCATATAATTCTATAACTGTACAAGCTTTGGGATTTAAAATATAACATTTTGTGGGCATAGCTAGCAAAGTTTGGGCTTCACAAAGTGTTTCAATTATAACCGTTTTACCGCCACCAGTAGGACCAACTACCATTGTAGAGTGACGCGTCATCATTACTTCATAAAGTTGTATCACTTTATCTACCTATATAGTTTTTTAACAATTATGTAAATAAATAAATTATTAATTTATTATTTTATTACATATTTATATTTTTTATTTAATATATTTTTAATATTTATTTTTGCATAAATACATGGTTCATCCACGAAGTATCGAGTTTTTTTTCATTTTGCGACTATTCGTCGTAGAAATTTGGGAGGGGTCTTAAAATGTCGACAAACTCTTTCCACATTTTTCCCTTTTTTTTTGTTTTTTCGATAATTAGGTGCGGCAGGACTTTACTTCGCGCGAAGGATGTTTTTCACATTTTTGACACGGCGCGCTGAAGTGATTAGCGGAAAACCACTACGTGAGAATGTTTAATTCAAAGATTAAAAAAAAAAAAAAAATTCTTACCTTTCTTTTTTGAAAGATGATATATTGGTGAACTTATAAACAGTGTGAAATAAAAATTTTAAATTCTTCAAAATAATTTCCTCCTGTATCAACACATTTTTGAAGGCGCGTTTTCTAAATTTCAAATGCATCTTCAAACTCTTCAGCTTTGATGTTTTTAAAAAATTTGGTCATTTATAAATTTTTTTGCACTATATTGTACACTGTAGATCGTGTTAAATTCAGTTTTTCTTGAATTGCTTTATCTGTTAATCGACAGTCCAAATTTTTAATATCTAACACGCGCCGGATGTTCCTAACCATTCGAAAGCTTTTTGGACATCCAGATCGAGGCTCGTTGATGATTCTTTCACGGCCCTCTTTAAAAGCTCTGTGCCATTTTACACTTTACGATTTTGACATGCAATTATGTCCATACGCTTCTTACAACATTTTATACGTTTCCATGCTGTTTTTTTTAATTGTAAACAAAACTTTATCGCGTAACGCTGTTCAAGTAGTCGCTCCATCGTGCCGTGTCAAAAAACTGAAAAACACCCTTTGCACGAAGTAGAATCTTGCCGCTTCAAACTATCGAAAAAACAAAAAAAAGAGAACAAACGAGGAAATATTTTGTCAACATTTTAAGACCCCTCCCAAATTTCTACAATCAATAGTCGCAAAATGAAAAAAAAACTCGATACTTCGTGGATGAACCATGTATATCCGTTGTGATGAGACAGCCCTGTATGCTCTTCTCGGGTGAAGGGTAAATCGAGCTCTTGTCAAAATGAAAGAGAGAGAATTTCGCTGGGATAAAGCGGTAGCCGGTCTGCAAGGGATTCGGATCGGTGGCATGCGGGAAAAGAAAAAAAAAATTACAAGTAATTAGAATTTTTTTTGATTTACAGATCACCACGGCGTAGGATCGGATCCTTTATTTAATGTCTCTAAAAAAAAGGAAATAAAATTACAAAATTTTAACAACCTTACAACTATTATTAAATTTAATCTATTTTGTCGGGAAATATTATAAACTTTATCGATCGTTAATTCGCTCGATATTTACTCGCATTCTGCCGCTACTTATCTTGTAAACAGATAATAATATAGGATAATAAACACGCGCGTGATCTTTTCAATAATTTACAAATTTTAGTCAATTTAAAAAATTTTTCGCTAAATTTAAAATTCTACTTATCTCGCTAGAATCATGCAATATTTACATTTAAAGAAATTTTACACGGCGACACACGTAAAATTTTATCCATTTATCCTATAAAATTTTTTTTGTCTTTACATACGCACGTAAATGTATTGCATTAATACGACAGAACTGTATAATAAAGAAATTAAATAAAACGCCGCGACAGTTGAAAAACCGTCAGAGGAACTAGGATTCGGTCTGGCTTTTCTCTTGCAATTGCTGCGGACGCAATTACACGAGATCGCAGACGCTCTGACTCAAGTTTTAGGATAAAGATGACAAATATGTTAGAATCGCAAGCGATTCAAACAATTTGCTTCTTTAAGCGGATTGAAGCTGCACGGAATCGTGACAACTTCGGGGTATTTGTTGCCACGGAATCGTGCACAACGGGGGCGGATCGAACTTAGAATATTGCTACGGAATCTTGAATAATAGGAAAGGCGGAAAGGAAAGTATGCTCTCAGGAAAGAGGCCAGAGTCAGTCTGTCTCGATGAGCACTCTCGGGGTGCTAAATAATCTCGATTCCTAGAAACTAGATCGGTGCCGTCGGAATTTTCACTTTCGCTATTGGTCCTTAGAGATTGCGGGGGGTCCGGCGCGAATCAAGGCACGCTATAATACGAGATCGAGAAACGAGGGGTGGTGGGTGGTAAGGGAATAGGCCCGAAGCGCTTAGCAACGAGCGAGTCTCGTTGCACCGTATTTTACATTAAGCATTTAACTGTGATTATTATTACTAGACTTCAGCTTAGAAACATGTAAAAATATGAAATTTAATAACTAATTAATGTAGATTTCAAATAATTTGATTTCATAGATAAATGAGGCATTATTATTACATATTAGTTATTGTAAATAAAAGTTTAACAATGGCATTGATAGTAATTATTTATTTTAATTTTTATAATTTAAAATAAAAATAAAAACAAAGTTCTAATAGAATATTAAAAATAATTTAACATTATTTTTCAAATACCTGTTCAGGAATTAAAATGTAACCTTTATCCGTTAATACTTTTTCAACCGCACTTTTGAAATCAGGATATACAACTCTTGGACAATTAAGTCCGGGAAATAAATCTTTAATTAAACCCAAAAATAATGGTACGTCTTCAAAAATAAATTTTGGTAAATTCATATCTCTAAGTGCACGCATTAGTACAACATTTTCAGGTAAATTACCAGAAGTCCTTTTTAAATTTCCAGCCATATTCAAAACTGACCTTAAAGCTCGTAGACCAAAGTCATAATGAGTCTGTTTGCTTAGCTGCTCTTTAGCCAATTTGTACAATACAGTCATTTTTTTAGCAAGAACCTTAGCAGTAAGAAAACCTGCACTAAAAAGTTTGATCTGACAAATAAGTTCATTATCAGGAACGATGCAAACAACAGGACGAAATAAAGCTTTCACAGATTCAGGGAGTTCTGTACGACCAGCATAACCAGGATTCATTGTAATAAAAATACCAACTTTAGAATCTAATACGATATCATCGTTTTCAAACTGTAAAAATATATTTTTATAATATAAATTGTAATATTTATGTAATAATAAATTTTATAATAGATAAATGCATTTGCATTAATCAGAATTTATTTGAAATATTTTATTTATAAATTTTATTTAAGATTTAAATTATTATTTTAATATATTATTTGAGTTTATATTTTGAATTGTATTATGGATTTTAAACATTAAACTTTTTCAAAATAATAATAAATTCTCATTTGATTGATTATAAATAATTTAATAAATGTAAATAATCCAAATTTCATTTTATATTATAAAATTATTTAAAGTCATTTGTTTAATTATTTTTACTATACAATTACTATATAATTAATATTATAAATTACCCAATCGAATAATAATAATTTGTATATTATTTTTAATGCATATAAAACTAATACATAATTATTCGATAAATAAAATTTATATTTAAAAATTTTGAATTTATTTGTTTTTTATTAATTTTGATTATAATTAGATGTAACTTATTATTTATGAATTATTAATAAAGGTTTTGATTTATAAATTACTATATTTTTAAATTGATTTATTTAAAAAAATCAACTTACCATGAATCGATTAGCTTTACTCTGTAAAGCTGATTTGATAGTTTGAAGCTGGGTAGATATGACTGACAGTACTGATACATCAATTCGATTAAATTCATCAAAACACCCCCAAGCACCACATTGAGCAAGGCCTCCAAGAATTTTACCAATAGCCACATAATCCATACCTTCTCCGCAGTTGGTGACAATGCAAAGTAAACCTATAGCTTTTGCTAAGTCTTTCGTTGTTTCAGTTTTTCCTGTTCCAGCGGGTCCTGTAAAAATAAAATTTTTTATTAATTTTCTAATATATTTTTAAATAAATTAATACAATATTTTATAAAATAAAAAAAATATAAATAATTATATTTCAAATTTTTAAAAAAAAATAATGACTCAATTATATCTAAATTTTAATTAATTAAGTAAAATCATTTTTTAAAAAATATTGTTCAGAAAACCTGATTTAATTTATATACTTTGATATTAAATTTATTAAACTTTTATATATAAATTCAATAATTATATATCAAATTTATTGTTTCAAAACCGCTTATTTTTTCAACTAAATTTTATTTTTTAAAAATTCATAATATTTAATCGTTCTATAGGTAAAAATGCATTTTTTATCGTCATTTTTCTATTGATATAAGTAAATCAATATCCAATTGTTTATTTTTACCAGCTGGAGCACCACCTAAATTCATAGATAAGGCTTGAGTGATAGTCAAATAAATTCGATCTGTCAAAGGAGTAACAACTAATCTTCCATTGAGTCCCATATATTCATAACCATATTCAAAAGATCCACTACATTGATTCATCCAAACATTGTCTAAATTATGCATCCAATAAAATCTATAATACCATTTTAATTAATAATTTAAAGTAAAATTATTAATTTAAATTATTTTAGTAAAATAAAATATAAATTAGTTATGATATTGTATGTAAGAAGTTTGTAATGTAAGAAATTTTTCGAGGTAAAGAAGCTATTTCAATATAAATTCAATATAAATTAAATATAAGCACCGTAATTGACTTTCCCATTCGAATTCCATATCATCCATTATATTATCTCTAACAAATCCTTCTATTATATCACGAATATGAACATCAATTGTCAACACAGTATCAAGCTTTTTTCTGTCATTATTTGTAAGATTATCACCTCCCATTAATCTAACAACTTCATCTAATTGTTGATTAAGCTGTATCAAATACTAAAAATTTATAAGAAAAAATTACATATAAATTATAATTAAAAAAATTTATATTTATATTATATGTTTTTACTACTAGTTTTTAATACTTTACTTCTTTCATAGCACGTTTTTTCCCCAATAAAATTTTTTTAAAAACATTTTCAACTTCTGCAGTCCACCAAATTTGATTTGATACAAGAATCACCATTCCTTGAAATTCTAACATCCATTCAGTTCTTGGCCGTCTTATCTCAATTTGTAAACAATATTGTGTAATAAATATAATTATAAAAAATAAAATTCCAAATTGGTATTTGATTATATTTTAATTAATCAATAAAAATATTCCATTTTAAACATTACAATAATAAATATACTTTTTAAAATGGTTTATTGATAACTTTAAAGTATATTTATTTTTTTATTAAAAATATTGATATATTATACAATATTAAGCATACAATAGGCAGGCAAAAAATATATTTGAATAAACACAGTAGTTTAAATATATTCAGGAAAAAATATAATTCTTATAAATTATAAAATCATTATTGTATAGCATGTTAATAATCAAATCGTTGTATGTATGTAAACTATAAAAACGAATATATATTACATCTACGGAATCTTCTGTGCTACAAACTATACTGCTTCCCCATTGATCTTTAAATAATTACTGAAATTTCAACCGTAAAAGCTCTGAAGTTAAAAAATATTCACAATGTACTACTAATTTCACATTAATACAAAAAAAATACATAAATAAATTTTCAAAATTGATTGTTTTATAAATATTTACACGTATTCAAGTAAATATACATTTAATTGTAGGTACATCATTTGATACATTTGATAAACTTTGTGATATATTGATTATTTTATCCTATTCAATTATTTTTTTAATATTAAAATAGGTAAATTTTTCTATTCTATTTTAAAATGTCCTTTTTGTATTATTAATCTAATTTGTATTCAACTATCAAAAAGCCTATCGATTTTATGTTTTTAACTATAAATATTGACTTTTCTGGGATGCACATGCAATTTGTAATGCACCTACATTTTAGACGATCAACTTCTAATTTCTCATTTGTGCACATATTACAAAAAATTTCTGCTAATAACCATTTTTATATAAAAATAATAATGCATGAAGTTTTCACTTATTAATGAGTTGTACATACATTTATTGTTGCGTTGTTACACTTTACTAACTAAATTATTCTTTCAAACACTTCTCATAAATAAATAGTTCTGTCTCAGGATCTATGTCTACGAAAATAGTATATCTGAAATTGTATGGAAAAAAATTTGTATTAGCTACTACTTAATGAGGGTTTCAAGCAGCTTTTTAATCGTCTTCAGTTCCCAGGTTAATGATACTTATTAATTATTTTCTAAGGATAGCCGTATTTATTTTTATTCTTACCAATAGTTTTATTTCTATATGTCCTAATTAAATATTCTAATATGTTATTCATTACTTATTGTGTCTATCAGTAATCCTGTGTTTCAGTGTACCTGTGTTATTTTTGTTAGAATATTATGAATTGGTTCCTTATGGGTGTATAAATTAAAAACGATAGTTTATATTTTTCATCGGCGAAGTTTCTACTAATTACTGTGTTATTTTTGCACCATTGTAATGTATGATACAATTAAAACTATTAGACATATAATAGAGTTTTTCATAGTTTTTTATTGCATGAAATATTTATTTTTCTAAATATAATGAAACTTAATTATTGAAAGTATTGTCTAATAGATTCCACAGACTATACTAAAGTTTTAGGTCAGCTGTGTATTTTTTGATTATTTTTTAAGATAAATCATTCATGGAACCACTTTTTCTCACCTTTGAAACTGCTAAAATGTTGTTTTAAAATCTTACGTGCTATCCGATCTTTTCGCTTCATCCTAACCATTAATTATGTAATTTTTTGTATTTTTCAAGGTCAGCATAGCACAATTAAATGTAATTGTTTTATTATTTTTTTTTATTTTTTCTTCCAGAAATCTCAAGTAACCTTTCTGTTCCATCGCATGAATAGAAATTACATCTAGCTCGCAGACAGTGCCGCCCATCATGTCAAAACTAATCCCAAATGGCATAAAATAATGGCATAAACGATCAATATAACCTTTACTCCTGCCAAGTTTCATCTAATCAATATTAATGAAGCAAAAACTGATGAAAATACTAAAGAAAGTGAAAAGCAAAAGGCGTCAGTCGCTCAATAACAGTCGAAAAGAGAACTTCATATTCACTTACTTGTAAATAGATTTACAACTTGTGACAATTAAATATTAACAATAAAAAAAGGATAATTGCATTTAAATACTTATTTATCTCTTCTAATCCGGCTTAGTAAAGTTTATATTTTTGTAAGTCATCTCAAGTAATAAAGAAAAACAAACAACATAAAAATTTAAAAATCTACTTGAAAAATTATAACACTTCCGAAATTCCTTGGCAATCTAGTTGCCACTCATCTCAGTGTATTTAATTTTTAATAAGGACCGCAATTTCGTATACCAAATCATGGAGCAAAAAACGTGTTGTTACAAGTTATAAGCTTATGCTTTCATATCTTCCAATCTATATAAAGATAATATTTTTTAAATTTATGTTCAATTGTCATCGATTAAGCTGAATAATTAACATTTTCCGAGATTTTAATTACAAAGAGCATTGGTGTAGAGATATCGACAGCCACAATATGAAATATATGTATTGATATTTTTTTATTGTAATTTATTTAAAATAATATAAAAGCTTGCACCAAAATATAATTTGTAATAAACAATTATATATAATATTAACATAAATTATTTCTATTAACTGTTTCATTAATTTAAAAATTATGTTATGGCATGTATTATATAATATCCACAATAATTAATAAATAGTTTTGTACCCTATTATAAAATTTAATGATTTATTCTATAGATTTATAGATGTAAGATCCATTTTTTTCTAATTAATATGATGCCAAGAAAAAAAAATATTCATATATTTTACTTTATACAATATTGCAAATTCATTATTTTTGTAATTACTATCTTACAAATTAATAATAAATATTTTTTGATTTTATAACAATTAATATACAAAATCCTTTTAAATACATTAAATTAATTATATATTGTCATAATAGAATACTTTTAATTCAAATTTTCTGTTGCCTAATTTCTAATTGTATTCTAAACAATAAATAAAACTTAAAATATAATACTTATTTACTTTTCCATAATCAAAAACAGCTTTCTTAGTAAAAAATCTATTAGATTTTTTCATTTCCTCAAGCGTCAACACCATCCATTCCTCAATACTTCCCTCAGCCAAAACTGGATTTTTAAATTCCATAACTTCATTTTCAGCAGATATTAAAGCACTTGCAACACTTCGATTATGGTGATCCAATTGAAATTTAAGCTTGCTTAGGTTGTCAAACATTTTACCAACGTGCTCTTGAATCGCGTTCGGTTCTGAACTGCCTAGAATACTAAGTAATTCATCATCACTAATAAAACAGAAACGTGGAAACACAGCACGCTTGCTCTTTAG
The DNA here is from genome assembly GCA_018907245.1 of Eupristina koningsbergeri. Classification (NCBI taxonomy): domain Eukaryota; kingdom Metazoa; phylum Arthropoda; class Insecta; order Hymenoptera; family Agaonidae; genus Eupristina; species Eupristina koningsbergeri. The sequence goes on along the minus strand of JACCHV010000127.1, from coordinate 107,494 downwards.
ATATTCACTTAAGGATTTTTGACAATTATCCAAAGCCATTATTAATCCGTCAAATTCTTCTTTGCGATCTATTTAAGATTATTATTATATTTGGTTAAATATATCATTATTTGAATATATATATTTCATAGCTATTGTTAACATTTTCATTAAATTTTATAATAAAAAAAAAACATTTTAAATATTATAAATTAAACTAACATTATAATTCTTTAATAATGAAAAAAATAATAAGAAGGAGAATTATTGAATGTAATTTAATAAAAGTAAAGAAATGTTATAAATATTCCATAATTATTATATTTACATACAAAATTAACTTTAAATGACAATTAAAAATGATTTAATTAAATTTATTTAATTAAAAAATTCATTAATCTTTTATTCCATAAACTAAGAATTCTTATAGTTTAATAAAAAAATGTAATATAAATACACCGCTAAGAATTATAGAATTACTATATTATTGTATAAATATTGCGATGAAATAACGTTAGTAACTCGCGGTCAGTGATCGAAATGAATAAATAAAATAAACTTATTATATAATTAAAAAAAATAAATGCAATTAATCTACAATAGTTTTAATTAAAATTGAAAACTTCATTTATATGATTAAGAAAATTAAAATATTAAATAATAAATTAATTTTTTTATTTCATTTGTACGTAATATAAAAATATTTTACTTACTTTGTTCTGAGCAGCAATCTAAAACATTAGGATTTTTTACTGTGTCTACCATAATTCTTCGAAAAATAGTATCAACATCATCGAACCGTTTTGCTTCATCTGGTAATTGAGTTCTAATATCTCCACCAATAAAAATTCCCTCAAGATACATCCACCGTCTCTGTAATTCTAACCAAGCTTCAATTACATCAGATATCGTATGCATTGCTTTTTCCCATTTTTGGACAATACTAAGAAATGGACCAATAAACTGTGAAGCTGACATGCTTTGAACATTTAATGCATTATCTTCAAGAATCTAAATATATAAAATTATAAAATTTATTATTTGTCTTTTTTTATAATTTTTAAAAAATAATTTATTTTAATTCATTTATATAATAAAAAAATTTTTTGACAATAAAAGAATTTGAAAGTGTTTGTTATTATCAAAAATTATTATTTGATCAATTCTGTTCCCCTTTAAATATATTAAATTTTTTTTTTTTGATAATTTATTTTAATTTTTCAACTCCAGTATATACATTTCGATATAATTGTTGAAATTTAAAAGTAATAATTTAAACACAAATTTGCATATTTTATTCTATAAATATAAAATGTCTAATTGTATAGTGATATTATGTAATAAAATTTAAATTGTTGTAAATAATTAAAATTTTTTTTAAACACCTGATTCAGTTCATCAACGTTTCCAAGTATAAATCCACGATCCTCACTACCTTTAGTGTGATGTTGTAATTTAAATTGCAAATTGGCCCAAATATCTGCAATATCTTGTACACCGCGTTCAATCGCTAATTCACGACTTGCATTACTAATAATGGACTCTGCAATTTCTTGATAATGCGCCAAATCCATGGCAAACATATTTTCCAAAGTGAACCTTGCATATTTAAAATAAATTTTTAGATATTTGGAAATATAAATTTTTATTTCATTTAAAAATAAAACTACTTTTAAATTCGTATTATAAACACATTAATATTAGAAACTACAACCAAAATTTAATTACAATTACAAATAATATTGTAACTGACAACTTACCCGTTTATTACTATTAAATATTATTTATTATCATAAAATTATTGTATAAATGACTTTTTTATAAATATAAATCACAGTTATTATTTAATCAGTTAGTTTATTATATGATAAGATTTACAATTATGTTGGATTGAAATTACTTGAAATCAGTAAGAATAATTTAAAAAATAATAGTATTGCAAAATGATTTACAAATATTATAATATCTCATATTATATGTATATTACTTGATAATTGTGATAATGTGCTTTTTTATATTTTCTGTATAAATCAGAAATTTATAAATTTTTGTAGTATCCGAAAAGACAACGTGGATGTTGGTTGACTTATTTTGGTAGCATTTGTCACCACTCTAGGATGAAGACCGAGAGATCATTTATTTCGATAGTTGCATCACAAATAATAATTTTAATTTAATTACACAGTAAATATTTTAAATATAAAATTGACTTAATGATTTACTATTTGGTCAAAATAACAAAAGCAAATTTTAATTTAAATTTTAATTTTCTCACTTTTTAGTGTGCCTTTTATAGATTTTTTATTTTTTTTCCCGCAATGACTTTGTGATGAAATGAAGTAAAGTGGTGATTTCAGTCTAGTTAATAATTTTTGCTGACGATGTTTAGAGTTTTCTTTCTTTAAGTTAAATGCATTTTGATTTTGTATAATAAATACTTTTGTTTCGCGATAGTCTTATTTAATATAATATTGCAATATAGTTAAAATGCGTAACCTTGTTTTATTTTTTCTATAGTTTCGTTTTATCGGCATATTATTAAAATTCATCATTTTGCAATACGATCAGAATTTATTTACAATAATTAAGTTAAAAAATATTGAGACATTACAAATATTTAAAATTTTTACAGTTTCTACTTAAATCTATATATTAAATCAAAAATTTAAAACAATTTTTTAATTGATATTTTTACTTATACTATAATTGTAATTATATTATACATTTAATATATTTTGAATCACTAAAAATAATTACTTTTACATTCTTTGAAACATATCTCATAATTAAAAAATTAGGACTGATATATTTAATATTAACTAGAAAATAACCTATGAAGTCATTTTTTATTACACTTTTAATTTTTATATATTATTATTAAAATTATATCACTTTTAATAAATATTAACCGTTCATATTTTTTTTAAGAAATTTGTTTTCATAATTCCCTAATTTATTTCGCAAACCTGTCAGGCGACATATCAAAATGTTTCCCAGTACGATCCATTAACTCTTTCCAGTGTCTCTCACGCATTGCCTCATTTTTCAATTCGACAAAAAGGGGAACAGAATTTTTAAAGTTTTTCATATTTGTTTCTAATGTTTGACCCACAGCAAGGTTTCTCACGTCTAATGGTAACTTGCGAAAATCCTTTAGGAAGCCTTCCATACCATTCATAAGTTCCAGAGGATCTAGATTTTCCCATAATGTTTTTGCCCATATATCACGAGCCATCTTTTGAGTTTTATACATATCGTAAATCTTAATCATAGCATTATAATCATGTTCTATTTTATAAAAATTTGAATAATCTGATCCAGGAAGATCAAAAAGTAATTCCGCATTTTTCAATTCCTCTAATTTTTGTTTTAAAATAATAATACGTTGGTAAAAATCCTAAAATAAAATTATAAAAATTATATTATATGGATAACTAAAATTTAATAAAAACTTTTATATCATTTTAAATAAAAATTATATCGACATAATGTATAAACAAAATTAAAATTTATGAATCTGTTGAATTTATTGATTAAGAATATATTGATTAACAATCCTATTTAGCCAAACGCAACAAAATTTTTTAATAAAAATCCTATTTTTATTTGATATATTATTTTTTAATTTTTTATATTTGTGTATAATTATAATTTATTTCATTAATGAAAACAGTCTGCTAAGTGAGTAGAACAATCATGAAAAATAATGAAAAAATTCTAAAAAATGTTTTAAAAAAATGGTAATTTAACGTATTCTTCAATTTTATATTATCAATAATAATTAATAATATATAAATAAAAAAATAAATGTATAAAAAATTTTATTTGGTATTAATATTATTATAAATTAACAGAAGTTATCGATTAATAGAATAGAAAAGAATTAAAGATGGCAATTAAAAAAATAATAAAACTAATAAATAAATACATATAGTACATATAAGTAAAAAGATTTTTCAAAGGCATCGGAAGAACTGCAGTTCTTTATACAATGAAACTGATAGTTAATTTTATTTTAAAACTTAGTTCACGGTTCGAATCAACAAATATTTTTGAGTTAACCTGTTTTACGAGAATCCACGTTAATTTATACCGACTTACACTATTAATATAAATAATCAAATTCTAAAATTATATTACAATTAAATGATTTAAATTATGTTTTTTAAAAATAATATTTTATACAAATAACTTTTATAGAGAATCACCGAGTTTTTTTATATTTTTCTTTGTAGATAAATATTAAATAGGTCAATAAGCGTATTAATAATCATTTTTTTAATAATTGTACCATTACATAAACCCATATTACACGAAATAAATCAAGCTTGCCTATAATCATAACTATGGTAATTTAGTATCTCTTATGTGTAGATAAAAATAAAAAAATAAAAGTAAAATATCTTGGGGTAAAAATATGGGATTGGAAGGAAAGAAAAGTGCTAGAGAGGATGAAAACAGAATATTATAGATGGGTGTTAGGGCTGGATTTTTGTACGCCAAGATACATATTGTATTCAGAAATAGATAGCGAAGATATTAACAATATAGAAGACAAGGGCTGGAAACTACGAGGAAAGATTAAGGAACATGAAAGAAGCAATAATAGCAAGAAAGTGCTGGAAGAAAAAAAGAGAGGAAGGAGAGAGAAAAAAGATAGTAAGCGGAGTATAAAAGGTGCCTCAACAGTCTTGACTGAAACGAAGAGCAGATTAAAATGAAGAGAGATAGCGTAGATATCAAGGATGAATTAAAGAGGAAAGAGAGGGAGATAATGAAGAATGAAATAGAAAAAAAAATAAAAGAAGTAAGATATAATAGAAAATATAAGGAAATGTTAGTGGAGGGATTACCTACATACCCAGAAAGAGAAAAATGAAAGGAGAAGATAAAGGACATAGCAAGGATAAGGTATAGTAACATTACGATGAAAAATATTGGCTAGAAAAGGAAGAAAAGTTATGTAAAGTATATAAGATGGAGGAAGGAACATGGGCGCACCTGCTGGATAGATGCGAAGGAACTGCAGAGGAAATGAGAACGTTAAGCAAAAGAGCCGAGTAAGAAGGAAAGCTATGGAAAGGAGAAAAGGGAGAAATTAAAAGATACAAATTAATAAGAGCAACGAAAGAGATAGATAAGAAAAAGAAGATAAAGAAGAAGTGCTACGAAAGGAAGAGCGGAGAAGACGATGGAGAGACGAATGAGAGTGTGAGGAAAAGTGAAGATGTTTAAATGAGGTGGCAACAATAAATAAAAGAGTATAGACACTGGGATCATCCCCAAGTTAAGAGACGGGGATTAGAGACAATAATAATAAGTAAAAATTTCTCACATCCATTTTCTGCATTCCAGATTCCAAATCATTTCCACAATTTCCTGGTCCATCCTTGTGAAATCTTTCAACAAATTGTTCAATTACGTTTTTAAAATCCTGTATTTCCCTTATTGTCAAGTCACAAAATTGATCTTTTGTACTTTCTAAACTACTAAATCTATAAAGAGCTCCCAGATACAATGAGTCCCAATCTTTTTGTAAAATATAAGCCATATTCTCATCATCTTCTGAAAATGTTATTTCAAGAGTACGCAGTAATCGAAATGTTTCCTGAAAAATGAATTTTTATTTTTTTAATCTGATATTATAACCAAAGAAAAGTACAAAGAAATAAAATATAAACTAATGAGTATTTTTAACAAACCTGATACTGTAGATATTTTACTTCAGTTTGAATAGCCATTTGCTTAATATTGCTAATGCATTGCATTACAATTTTGAATCGTTCAAGTCCATTAATGACTAATTCTACGTCACCTCTATATTTGTAAATAGTATTTTTTAAAGTATTCATATCACGTACCACTTCAATAAGTAAGAAATTACCTAAAACCTGTTTCCATTCTACTGCATGTTCCTTTATACCATTCAAAAGTGGCTTAAGATTGATCCTATTATATTTAAATAATAATATATTCAGTTTTATTTTTTATCGTATTTTTTTTAGAGTACATTTGTTTTTTAATCTAATGTTTAATAATTAAAGTAATTAAAAAAAATATATTTTGATTAATTCTATATTTAATTTATGTACAAATTATCATGTTTTATGCTATTTTTTAAAATCATACCTAATACTACAAACGTCGTAAAAATCTACCATATCATTTATTTCATCTATTACAGAATCATAAAAGCTAAATTTTTCAACATATTGCTGTAACGTTGGATTGGATGCTGCAAATTTTCCACATATTTGATTTTTATCAACTGACCAAAGGTTACTGTACTGTTTCCATTTAAATAAAGAACGGTAACAATCATGTGATAATTGATGTGATTTATCTTGAATCATATATATTAGCTCATTTATTATCTAAAAATAAAAAATAATGAATTAAATTTATTAATCGCTTACACAATATTGTTAAGTATGTAACGAAATTCGACATACTTAACAATTAAAACGAGGCGCATCGTGTAAACGAATTATAAAAGGAGCATAAAATATCGCTGATAGTTAACTTTAAACAGATATTAATTATTACGAATTTGCGAATAAGTTCAATATAATCAATAATTAATCAATGTATTGAGAAATAATGTCCAGTAAGATATACTAAAATTAAAATAAATCGAATTAAGCCTAAAAATAGGAACACCTCCACTGGGGGAGAACCCAAAAAGGTTAGCGTTTTCTCATAATAAATACAGCAGCAATGAAGCTTTGAAAGATATACAATAAATTTTTTCGAGATGTAAAGTGTAAAGAAGAGTACGGAGTAAATCATTTCCAGTCGGTGGCTCTTATCGAATCTAACATCGGAACAGTTATTATACGATCAATTAACATCATGATAATAATAATTGTATCCCCAATGAAGCATGGTTGCATGGACGAGAGGAGATTAAAAGCAGGTTGATTGAAATTATCAGAAAAAATTGGAAACGAAGGTCAATACCAAAAGAATAGAGGACATGTTGGAGGAGTTAGGTTGGCTAAAAAATTATGTAGATCCTGCTGCATATTAATAATCAATGCTTTATTTCCATATTTCTCTCTAAGAAAGATATTTCCGTTTCTTACAAAGCAATAAAAATTCTTGTTTTTAGCTGCAAGGTGAGCTGCAATACACAGCTCGTGACGCTCCTTTGTAAGAAACTCATTACAGTTGATTAAATCATGGTTAAAAGGGGACAGAGCTTTTGCTTCCTGTAGAAACTTTGCATCTATTGACGATGAGTGGAGTTTACCAGCATTAATCTTAGATCTAATGATGGAGCGAGCCAAGGCTTTTGATAATAGAGTAACTTGGAGGGAAGAAGATCTACCTGCTTGTATTGTACTGTTACAGTTAGTTTTCATTCTTAGATGTCGTACTGCAACTATATCGCATTGTATATAGTGGAGTCTAGAAAGAACATCACTGCAAAAATGAGAAACCAAAGGTTGGTCGTATCATCATGATGTAGTCCTGAGATGACTAAGGTATCACCTCCTTCAGATTACCTCTTCTTGATCTCCTAGATCTCATTTTTCAATGCTGCAATTTCATTACCAGTGGCAGTAGCGTGAGGGGCAAGTAAGTTTGTACTTTGTAGTTTATGTTACAGTTCGATGATAGATTTTCGTAAGTCAGTGACGTCCCCTTCTACAACGGATAGACGTTCTAGTACGTTATCGAGTAAAGTGAGTTTGGTCTCCAATGGAGCCAATCTGTTTTCAATAGCTTCAGAACGTTGAGCCCAGAGATTTGTTGATACAATCAACGTTTCGAGTTGCTCTTCAATCTTCGTCTGCCTTCCATTTATAGTTTCTAATTTTTCTTCTAGATTATTCAGAAAGCGATTTAAATGTATTGAGGATTGTGTTGATGTAGATGATAATGTTGTGTTAGAACATAACTCTCAGTTAGACGACGTGGAAGATTGTGAGGAGGATCTAGAGCTGGCTCTTGAGATGGTTATAGCAGGGTCTAATAGTTATGGTGAAATGTTTTCAGTTCTGCCTTTAGTACTCAATTTAGCGTTTTTTGTGACTTTTTGAGCTTATTTTGAAAAAAATTATATTTAATTTGACGAATTGCCGATAATTTACCTTCAATCACTAAAAACGATGGTATGATTGGTAATAAAATCTCAAATATCTAATTTATTGATATAGATCTAGATCTATAGATGTCACTGCACAAATTAATTAAATAGTAAATACCGACCTCCTTCTGACAGCCGATTGAATTTAAGGTTAGAAATAATTGGCGAAATATATTCCCAGAATATTTATTATGCAGTAGTGCAGCCTTCAACATCAATAGCAGAGGTTTAAAGTTGCAAAGAGAGCAAGCAACTAAGCTGTAACAAAACAGCCCGAAGGCACGAAAAGCAGTAACAATCCAAAGAAAAGTATAGCATAAAAACAAGCAAACTGGCGGTACTCGCATAGAGAGAGAGACAGAGAGAGAGAGAGAAAGAGAGAAGAAGAGAGAGAAAAAGAGAAAAAAAGAGGGAGATTAAAAGACAACATTGGCAGATTGGCCTAACACCTGGAAGTTTACCTTCCTTTTTTTTAATTATTTAATCCATGCTTACGATGGTATTGCCGACTAAAAGAGACAGAGATATGGAAATGGAAAGGGAAACATGTTGAGATAGTAAAAAGCTTTAACTATCTATGATTCACATTTAGAAACGATGGGAAATACAATAACCATATCAAAGAAAGAATACACAAGGGTAGAGTTGTGGCTAAAAAACATGAGAGCTGGCAAAGAGAATGTGTGCTGGGAACTTTAAACTCAGAAAAATGATGTTTAACTTCCTAGTCAGAGAAATATTGTAGTACAGAGTTAAGATTTGGGGAATGAACGAGGCAGAGGAAATGGAAAGAATAAAAACAGATTACTACAGATGGACCCTAACGCTCGATTTCTGCACTCCAAGATACTTGGTTTACAAGGAGATAGATGAGAATAAGATGGACGAATGGAATATCAGGGCAATGAAATTTGAAGCCAAGATAACACAGATGGACGAGAGACTAGTAAAGAAATGCTATGAAGAATACAGAGAATAAAAAAGGAAAGAATATAGATGAAACAGAAACATGGTCTAATAAACTAGGTCAGAGTCGAAAACAAATCGACCTATGGTATACAGAGGGAAGAGAAGTATATGGTGAATTGAGGAAAAGAGACAAGGACATTCAAAAACAGTACAGGGTGAACAGAATGACAGGAGCAAGGTTTAATAGGACATACATAAATATCAAGGAAGTGGGATTACCGAGGTACCTCAGATTAACAGGAAATGCAAAAGATATGAAAACTATTGTCAGAGTTAGATGCGGCAATATAACCATCAGCAACAGATATTGGCTGAAGGCAGAAGAAAGGAAATGCCAATTATATATGCAAGACGAAGGAAAGGGTACATTGGTTGATGATGTGTGTATACGGTAGATATATTTGATGAAATTAGAAAGAATAACAAGAGGATTGGAACAAACTACGAGATAATGAGATATGTCAGCGATAAGATGGGGAGCAAAGCTATACTCAAAGGGATAAAAGAGATCGAGAAAAGAGAAAAAAAAAGTACCGATAATGAACAAGCTGGCGGCGAGAAAGAAACGGAAATTCGAGTGAAATGAATAGACAGGGTACAAAAAAGATAATTATAAAACATAAATAACGGGCACAAATGTATATATATATATTTATAAATGATATGAATATGTAAGCAGAGAAAAATGTATAAAGTATGAATTAAATATGTATATATGTAAAAAGATAACTATGTATAAGGGTCGCTTATCCCCTCGAAGCTGCACCAGCATTTAGTCTACCATGTTAGCTCGTATAACAATATACAACGAGTCACATGAGGACCCGGGGAAACGAGACGACAGCGACTCGGGTAAGGCTATCACAACTCCTCTGCAGTGTTCAACGCGAACCACTACTTCGCGGCGAATTAACACGCGTGATAGAACAAGCAGCAGCATACGCGCAGCTCGAGCGCAGAGCAACCTAGGTGATTTCAAACATCAGAACTCTCAGCTCGGGAACAGAATCCCTCTGGCCTCGGTCCCGACCGTACGATCGCTTCCATTTACTCCGCTTTACACGATTCCGTATCAGCAAACCACTACCCGCATCCACTGTCACGCTTCCTTAACAGCAAGCATCTGAACCGTTCACTTTTTCTTCCAAATCCTTAAGGGTTTAACTGCTTGCAATCAAACCATCCCTTCTCTAGCTTGAAATATTCTGCAGCGAATGTATTAATTTTCGTCCGCTGCAAATTAACCATTTGCATCCGCCGTCCGAATCCTTGAGTCGTGTCAAACTTCCCTCGCATTAAAGACTTTTCTCCAGCCGCCCTTAGCGCACCACCTGTTCCTTTTATTCACGTCACGTTCGATCTTTCAAGACTGGTGAATTCTGTCGAATCGTATTTTCTAAATCCGTCATTTTATCTCGCGTTATGGAAAAAAATATTAACTTTCGTGAAAATTGTTTGAAAAATCAATTTGTTTGAAATTATCGAAACTAAAAAATATTGTAAAGTAATTATTTTAATATAATTACTTGAAAATTTAAAATAGTTAGCGATCCGAAATATTAAAATCCCGCGTATTGTTATTGTTGTTGTCGGTAACCCACCCGATGGTCACCTAGCGTATAGACAAATAAGAAATTTTCTTATTATGATGTTCAAAACTGACCAATGTATTTAATAATAAATAAGTAAAGCAAATTAAAATTCCGGCGTAAATAATATTTATTCATTCCTTATATTGTAAAAAGAAAGCTGGAAATTAAAGGAGTCATTTATTTATTTAAAATTTATTTTTTTAATTGACTATTTCTGTGAGCAACGTTCTCAATCCCTGGCAGACCAGCTACCGCTTATACCGACGTTAATTTTTCTTAGGTTTTCAACGAGCGCTCGACTCTGCCCTTCAAGAAGAGTGAACAGAGCCGTCTCGTTACACATTTATATACAATTTTCGAATAATATTACTAATGCTTAAATGATTTTTAATAAATAAAATTTTTAAATAAATACCTGAACACTCATTATATCTTCAAAAAAACTGAAGATTATAAATTCTGTGGACAATTCATCGGTAAGTGGCTTGCATTTAAGACAAGTTTCTGCCATCCATCTAGGAAAAGCTTTTAATTTTTCCATAAGATCTCTAACATCACGCATAATAATTGTATAAATTTCATTTGCAGATGGTTGAAGTACTACTTCGGAGCCAAAAATTACTACATCAACTTTAAATATTGGTTTATTTGTATTTAACATATGCTTAAAATATTCCAAATTATGTTCAAAACATCTGTAATTGTTTTAAAGATAATAGATTGTTTTCAATCCATCCAGACTATCTAATATAATATTAATATAATTATTGTATGCAAAAAATAATTTTTACAATTTACACTAACATAACGATCTTATAAGTTAGTGATATATATGTATATATATATATATATATAATTATTAGACAGGATAAATTTGCATATATATATATATATATATATATATATATATATATATATATACATAGTATGTAAATATAATAAAAGTATCCAGGCTTTTTTACACAATTATTGATTGCAGTGATTTGAAAATGGTCAAAAAATCTGCGGGGTAATTTTTGCTATCTTTCCATTTTTTGCTTTTCATTGGAGTTCAGTAAGGGTGGTAAGGGTTGTCTTCACGCGAAGCCTTATTTTTAAATTGGTAACACGACGACAAAAATTACGAGTGCCTAGAAGGAGCTATGCTACATGCGCGCTAGCTACGAGCATAATCTGCTAGTCACAAATTTAAAAAAGAAGCTTGAGTAATGTGAATTAACTACATATTTATTATTTTTACTTACGTTATAAAAGCAGAAAAAATCTTCTGTTCATAATGATTGTAATAAAGTAACATCGCTGAACTTTGTCCTGTTGCAGTTCCTTCAACTAAACTTTCAAGTTTTATTAACATTGGGCTCATTGATTCATAACATTTCAACATCATGCTTATAAGATCAATTCGTTTACTTTCAACTTCTAAAAAAAATGCCTATAAAATTTTCTTTGTTAACAATCATAAATATAATTTATTGTTGTATTAATAATATTATTTCTATTCACACTAATCTGCTATTTAAATAAAATACGATAATATAAGCAGTATTTTAAAATTTCATTCATAATCAATTGAATCAAAATTTATAATCTAATTAATAGCAGAATAAATTTTTGGTTGTAAACTAAATAGAAATAAATTGTAAAGACATAAATGACTCAATTATTTTACAATGTATAAAAAAAACTATTTAACAATTAAAATTTGTAAATGCGCATAAATTTCAAATCTGTAATAATATTAAAAAATAAATTATAAAGAAAAAAATTAAAACAAACTAACTTTGCAACTTTTTAATTCGTAATCATTTCCGTTTAAATCGTTCAAAGTTGTGAAAAGATTGTAAGATCCAAGAATATTTTCAATTTGTATATCTAAATCATGCCTAATCTGTATAATTTGGGTAACAAGTGAAATAAGATTTTTCAATAGCTTGCTGCATTTGTCGGTGTATTCAGTAATATTAAGAGAATGCCAATTGAGACGTGTAACACCTGGTTGAATTTGTTTATCCACATTTTGAAGTATATTTTTGAGTAGTAAAATCTGTAAATAATAAAACATATAGTTTAGTTACTTCTAATTAATGTAATATGATATTTTCATAAGACTTTCATTTAATGATATATCTAAAAATTAATTTTTTATATAAGTAAACACTTTAAAAAAATTATATATATAAATTAAATCTGAAAATGTAAGATTTTGTAAGACTTTGTGTTAAATTATATTTAAAATGATTAATCCAAAGATTCAATTTTGTTTTATAATTTAATTTTTAAGAAATTTATTTTATTAATCGCCTTTATGATTGTATGTTCTATGTACAAAATAGAATTAAGGCTAACGGTACCTTTTAGATGATTAGATCAAAATTTATAACATTTTATAAATAATTAAATAATATTTTTAATTTCATTTACATCAGCATCATCAAATGTATCAATGAGATTGTTGTACTGTTTAATCATTTCTTCGACTGATTCATAATTCTTTCGTAATCTATTTTTTTGAATTATAATTTCTCGTACAGTTGATGACAATACAAAACCTAAGTTCTCCATTAATTCTGCCTATAAATAAATTACATTTAAAAGTTTTATATCATAATTTATGTTTTTTATTACATATCATCTATTTTATCTCATTATGATATAAATTAATATGTTAAATATTATTTATATTTTTTTGAAAACAATAAGGCTAATTTATTTTTTATTATATTTCTATAAGATATTTATAAATTCAATGATAATGACCTCGCGCAAAACATCGAAAACTTCAGTGTTTAAATTGACACTTAATTTTACATGATTTTCTAAAAAAAAAACACTATTTACAAAATCTGCATTTTTAATTATGTTATATTGAAATTTATCTGTAGGTATGAATCCAGATGAAGGTCTAGATTTTGAGGATTTTATTGTATCTATCTTTTTCGTAGAATGATTTCGTTTGATACTTTTAGATGTTACTATTGTTTTTAAACTTTCATTTGACGGTGCATATTTCATACCTGAAAAATTTATTATTAAAAAATACACAATTTCATTTATAATATTTCTTTATGATATTTTTTTAATCCTTTAACATTTAAATTAAAAATTTTCAGTAAATTTAAATATTAAATATTTATGCTAGATAATAAATATACATTTAGAATTTTATTTCATTATTAAAGTATCCAATAAAATTATAAAATTATTTACAAAAAGAAGTCCAATGTTTATAGAGCTATTATGAATAAAAAATTCGTAGGTAAATTGTGAATAAATTACATTATAAATATAGATAGAATATTATTTGTAGCTAAGTTGAAGTGGGTGAGGGTTTCTGTAACATCATCTAAATTATATATGCAATCTGCCTGTGGCATATACATCATGCACATTATGCTCATAGAGAAATATGAATAATATGTTATAAAAGAATCCATATTTATTTTTTTTTTGACTCGATGATTTATTGCCGCGTTTTTAAAAATGTTGGAAAATGTGTGAGGGGTATGATTTTTTCCTATCTTTCCTTTTGTATTTTTCTACCATGAGTAAGAGCAATAGGGTGTGTCTTTTTTTCAAGTTGTAATACGGCACAATAGAATATTTAATATAACAGCGACAATTTGAACCTATTGGTATCAGTTCGGACTGGTTTTAGGAATACAAAAACGGGGCTCGTTGGTGATCTCCTCTTGGCTCTTCTTGAAAGCCTTATTTCATTTTTTTAATTACAATTTACACATATACTTATCCTTTTGACATTTCAAAAGTCTCAATAGTGTTCTTCCCAAATCGCACAAAAAATTTTACCGCGTAGTGTGGTTCCACTATACACTCCATTGCGGAGTGTTACAACTTTGAAAAACATACTTTAAAACCTGATTTGACTATTTTTATTAATCATAAATAAAAAAAAAAATAGAAAAAATTTCGTCGCATATTTTCTGACATTTCCGAAAACGCCGCGATAAATAATAAAATCATAAAAAATTCCACTTCAATATTGTTATAACAGACCATGCACAAATATATATATATATATATATATGTGTGTTTTTATGTAAAGAAAATATTCTATTTATATGTATAAAATTAGATTTTTTCAAAATTAAAAAAATCGTTTTACCAATAATATGAAGTTTTTTTTTATTTTCAGTAGTTGAAATATTATCATCATATCTCCATTTATTTAATATTTCATGAATCTTAATTCCATGAGCAAAAATTAATTAGTACCACGAGAAAAATTTTTCTTTATTTATACATTCAAAATAATAGTAATAAGGAAATAATAGTAACTTTTATTTATTATATTATTTTTAAAACTTTTTATTATATATTAATCATGTAATTTAAATATTTATAATATACAAAATAAAAATAATGTACTAGACATAATGTACAAAATAAATCATACAAATGTATTATAAAATAAATAAAAAATAATAATATATAAAGTAATAATATTAGTACAAATAATATATTTAACATTTTATAAAAAAAAATTATACCTGCATTTCTTTTATATGGCTGTAATATTAAAATATTATGACGCATGGTGCTTTGTAAAATTAGCTGAACTTTATTTACAAATTCATCAAATTTATTATTTTCATATGTCTTCATTTGTTCTGCTAAAGCAATATATTGTTCAAAAGCGAAAATTCTTAAATCACTATTTCGAAGTTCATTGATTTCTTGAAAAATGATAATTGAGCTTTTCATTTGATGAAAAAATTGTCGTCCCCAGTAAATAGCGCCGGCAACTTTTGTATGGTATCGCAGTAGCGGTGGATTTCGTTTACCTACGTAGTCATCATTACTTTACATCGATATATTTTTATAAAAAAAATATATTTAGAATGACAAAATAATTTATACTACGTTACTTTATAGACTTTCATTTTGTTTAGAATAATTTAAGAGAAAACCACTTTCTTTCTATCAAATAATATATATTAAAAAAAAAAAAAAGAATTAAACAGACTAGAGATATTTACCTAATTATGAATCAAAGCATTATTCATTTGTTTATAATATACATAAACAAAACATAAAATGAATAAAAATATTAAAGCCAAGAAACTTTTTTAAAAATATACTCACATAATTTATAGTTTTTGTTTATTAAATTTTATCGTGTTAAATTAAAAAATGATATTTCACAATACTTAGCATTAAATAATTTTCCATATTTTTAGAATATTCATAGATTAGAAAAAATTAAAATGATCTATGTTAGATTGAAAGTTTAGCGTTGATTACAAGAAAATTAATTTTTGACTGCTATTACTGCTTAAAGTCACATATATTCGATACATGTCCAAGTACGATAAAGTATATCCATTTTACTAAATATACTACATATTATTTAATACTATACTCTTATATTAGCTTATCAACTCAATTTTTTTTAAAATTAATAATAGGTTAAAATATATTTTTTATTTGTTATATAGCGATATAATAAGTAAAAATAAGTAGCAGTTGAATTAATTAATTTTATATATTATTAATTATTTATTATTCTAAAGCCGACATAGTTTATGAATTTCATAATTTTAATATAATTCTATATTTTATTATATTAGCTTTTAAAATGTTGAACATAGATTAGATACAAAAAAAAAATTAATTTTTTAATTAAATTTAGAATTCATACGTTTATTATTTTTAACAAATTTAAAAAATTCTTTTTCTTTCAACAAACAATCTCAAAAATTAAAATAATTAAAAAAAGAATGATGTTTATTGAAATAACATTTTAATAACAAATAATGAAAATTTTAAATAACATTGATCGTATTAAATTCATTTTACACTCACCTCTGTTAAATATTTTTTCTATTTCATTAATTTCTTTACTGAATTGCTGCATAACAACATCGAATTTCATAGTTAATCTTTGTTGAAAACGTACTCTCGTTCTCATATTTCTGAATTTTAAGAGCATCAACAAGGCATCTTTCGCTTTTATCAAAGCCCGAAAACATTCATCTATAAAAAGTTCAGCATCTACTTCAAGTTTTTTAACTTCACTTCGAAACCATGATAATGTTCCATCCCAATTATCACGATTAAACTCATTAAATGCATCATTTTCGGCGGTTTTTATAGGTCCCAAAAGCTGATTTACTCTCTCTATAATACTATCAACTCGAGCTGGATCATCTATAATTGATTTTAGTTCATCACCAAATATATTGTAGAAATCACGAAGAACTCCACCAATTTCATGAAGATTTTCACCCACCTTAAAAATATTTAGTAAAATTTAAAATACGTAGTGTTTAAAATGTATGCTGCTTAATATTTAAAAAATGTTTGGTTAACTTTAACACAACTAGAATAATAAATTTAAATATTAAAATCACAAATATAAATGTATTCAAAACAAAAAATAATTTTTTTTTTTTAAATTAAAAGTTGATTAGAATGCAAAAAATCGAAAACTTAAAACAATTCTGAAAATTTTAAAACATATTATTACATTAATACAAACATGTACACCTATGTACGTATATTTACACAAATTTTATCATATCTTTGTTCACTTTTTAATGCATTTTTTTTCAATTCAAAATATTAAAATTTCTCTACACATTTGTTTGAAACGTATATTTTTTTTATCATTAGATTTCAAAATTAATCACCTTCGTTGAAATCCTCCTTTTTTTATGTTTGACAAATATCACACGGTATTTATATTCATTTTATTTATAGAAAAAATATTGCATGCTTTGATTATTACCTATTCCGTAAATATTTTTTGTTACATTTATATATATATAATACGTAATATGTATAATAACTAAATAAATAAATAATAGGTATTTATATATCTATGTTTACGTAACAAGTATACAAATATTAAACTGGAATTTATTTATTTAATTACTTATTTATAATAGTATTACATGAATTATTTCTAAACCTTTTTTACTAAAAATTTTTCATTTATAAAATCAGTTTAATATGGTCATTTTGAGTATTTAATAATATTAAAATTTAACTGGTATAGTATTGAATATTTGTTCGAGTTTATACAGTCAATATGTTTGTGATATATCACAATAATTTAAATGGTTGCCAAAAATTAATTGTGTCGTTTGCTATCGCAGATATTTTTGAATTTATCTGGTAATTTTACTCTTGATCGGCAGGTAATTTAAGTTCTCTTATCGTCAACTAAACGAACGTGGTGAGATTATTAATACATACAATGTTAGGAAGCGATCGTAAAATGTACATACATCCATGGTATATCTGAAAAGTATTTTTTTTTTAACACTATTTAACGTATCTATTTTTAAGAGATCGGAAAAAATGCGGGAAAGTTTTTCTATTAATTCTTTTTTCTTTTTTTTTTATCATTAGGACCAGCAGGATTTTTCTTCGTGCGAAGTATATTTTTTGAATTTTGTAACACGGCGCGATGAAACGTCTGTCAAAACAGCTTTACACGGTCAAAAATTATTTACAGCTTAAGAAAAGATTGTAGAGACTTTTAAATAGTAAAAATGTCTATAAGAATAAGTATATATGTAAATAATTAAATAAATAAATCATAATTATAAAACTTGTACAGGCCTTTCTATTAAAGATAGAATGAGGTTATCATCGAGCTCCGCTCTAGTTACCCCAAAATAGTCCAAATCAATTCTAACGCTGAGCGAATGCATAAAATTTAAAATTCGAACTGTCGTTTCTTAATTAAGGCCCATTACACCATTTTTCAAAATTTGTATATAATGACCCTTAAAAACCTTTCTTTTTCTACACAGTATTTTTACCAAGCGTAAACAAAACTTTATCACATAGCATCATTCTACCAATCGCTTTATTGCACAGTGTTACCAAATTAAATATTATGCTTCGCGTGCATACAATTTTTACCGCTTTTAATAATCGAAAATAAAATTGAACTAATAGGAAAACCTCCCCTGTCCATTTTCCGACTTCCCCAAAATTGCTACGAAAAATGTTTTACAACGTTTAATCTTCCTATCCAGCGACCTCTTCAACGAGAATCTATAGATCAATGTCATTCTACTTTAGTAACCTGATTCCTACCTCCTATTATAATAAGAAATAAATTAGATTAATTTAATACTCTTTCCAACATTAATTAGTTTTTTTTTAATCACTCCTACGGGTGTTACGGTCGGCTTCAATTATATCATAATGTATACCTACTATGTGAACGACTTCCATTAGCTAGTAAATATACTTAAGAAAAATACCTCGAGCACATTACAAATAAATTTTAGAATCACCTTAACCTCGTGGTAGTAATATGACGTGTTTGTACAGACCTCACTGAGCTTTTCCTCCTAAAAGACTTGTAGGACAATAATTACCTTGTAATCTAGAACCAACACATAAGGTGTGACGACAATTTATTACTCGTCATTCCGGTACATCTAGACAAGACAAACCCTTTCATGCATAAGATCTTTGATGTAATAATTGAAAAGAAATACAAAAATAAATACATCTTCCAATGCAGAAATTACCACCGTTATGAACAAACCGCCAATTACTGTAATAGATTTCTGGAGATATACCTTCTGTACACACTTATCCCACTACAGTCCAAAAAAAAGGATAACCCGACGAACAAAACTCGATGATTATTAAATTATTCATTTATTATATCATAATAAAATTAATATATTAATTATTCATATTTGAAATATTAAAATATTTCATTCTTATACATTATTGTATTATACATTGTTATTATAGATTTATATTATTTATTAAAATATTTAACAATTTAGTTTAATAATTTAGAATAAAAAATAAATGATACAAAATTGTTTAATTTGTAATATTATTTTAAATATAAATTTTATTGTATTAATCGTTAAAAATATATTTAAATAAATATTAATTAAGATTTTTAAAGTTCTTGATTTAATTAAAATAACTTAAATTAACCAAAAAAATATTTATAAAATTAAATTATATTCATACCTTAGCGAGGTAGTCGGTATCTTTAAAAAGGCGTTGTTGATCAAATTCCCAGCGGGTACCTTTGCCTGACAATTCAATGTTGATACGTGTATCAAGATAAGAAAGTTTCCAAAGTTTCATCATCTTATGAGCTGCATCCGTTTTTAATAATATAGTTTCTAAAGGTTCACTGCTCCGAAACAAATTAAAACAAAATTTAATGTATATACATTATATAGAATAAATACTATTGAAGCAGTTATTTAAAAACCTTTTACGTAAGTATTTATATATGTATAAATATTCAAAATCAGGTAAATATAACAGAGACTGTTACTTAAAATTCGAGACGAGAAAACAATCTCTATTTTGTAATCTTCAAATAAGCATATCTGATAAATATATAAATAGGAAATATTTCGGTTATAGAATTAAAAATCTTTAATTCAGTATAATTTCCTTTAACAATATTTTATTTTTACAGAATTTATATTAATATTAATGTAAAAAATCATATTGAAAATTTTTATAATTTTAAATAGATTACTATAAATAACAACAAAAGTTAAATATTAAATATTGACGTCTTCACTAAATTATTATTCATATTAAAACCTTTATTTATTACAAAACAGAGAAAAAATTATAAAATAATAAAAAAATATATAAATTACAAGAGAAATAAATTTGTGTAGAAACAAATGTAAAATCGTAAATATTAAGTTTTAGTTAACTCTGATATTTAATAATTGATATTAAATAATTTTTCAATTGTATTTATATTATTAATATTCATATATTTATGTTTATTTTTTTATTTTTTCTGATGAAATTATTTTGATTAAGTCAAAAAACAAATAAATATTACTAACTTAAATAGCTTTCTAAATTCCAAATTTTTTATAAAATTTTGACGTAACTGCCACGCTATTCTTTCAAGTAGTAATAGCATTCGCTCCTCTATTGAATAATATTTTGATACAATCCAGATCATTTTTAGACGATCATAAAGTGCTGGAATCACATTCGTAATTTCATCGAACGAATTACTTTTAGCCATAATCTAAAGAGTATTATATTTATATACAAATATTAAGTAGTAGATAATTAGTTAAGTGTATAAATATTTTTTCGAAATAATTAAAATTAATAGCACAAAGTTTAGGTACAAAAAATAAAAATTTTACTGTACTTTGAAATATCTCAAAACAGTTGAGAGAAACTTATTGTTTTCTTTTGATGTATTGTAGAAAGTATATAGTTCTTGAACAAAATAATTAAACCCGGTACTTATTGTTGATTTTGATGTGTTCAGAATCTCAAAAATGTTCATGACTGAAGGAGATTTCAGCTGTTCTACAAGTAACGACAGAGCAGATTCGCATTCGTGCCAATACTCGTATTCTGCAATGGGACTTTTATCCAAAGGTGATTTATTTATGTATGAGTCTAGAACCTATAAATAAAATTTATACTAAATTTTATGAAAGTATAAAAATTAAAATAAATAATTAACTGAGAAAAACTAAATTAGAGTAAGAAAATAACGAACGAAGCATTATAAGTTGAGAATAAGAAAAGCTACATATTAGAAATATAAAAGAGTAGAAAAATGACGAGACTAAGAATGAAGTAGAAGATTAAATGTAGAACATATTATTATTTATAAATAATATTTTTATTATCTAGTATATATTGGAAAAGTTAAAAAAAAAACCAATAATTTTTTTCAAAAACAATCAAAGAATGGATGTTTATACCAATAATCATTTTCACATATATGACATCATTAAAGATAAAAAATTCTTTATCCACTAAAAATTACCACTAATTAATTTCTTTGAATATAATTTTTCATTTACTCTAAATATAAATAAATTATACTTATAATTAACAAATAAAACCTTTTTAATATGTCCTTTCCAAAATATGACTATTTCTTCTAGTTGTTCTATCAATTTTTTATGTTTAACGAGTTCTTTATCGGTTATACATATATCAATATTTTTGTACATATCAGGAATTGTTAGTAAAGTATCTGCACTAACGTGATCGGATGTCCTAAAAAAATAAATATATTTTTTTAATTTATTTAATTAGCAATTATAGCTATAATTTTCATTCGTACAACAATATTTAATTAAATTTGTAATAGATAAATAAAATGTATAAAAATACGAATTAAACAAAATTTAGAAAACTTAAAAAACATACTTTATGACTTTATTATTCGAAAGCTTAAGAAAAATTCATAATATGTATATAAAAGATAAAACAGTAACTAAATAATGATACATATGAAGTTCTTTTTCCAAATATAATAATTTGAGGAGCTTAGCTACTTTTGCACTTTCAAAAAATCTATTTTTTATTTACTATTTCAAAAATATTTTTTCAAAATTTTATAACGGTATCCTAAATATTTATGAAATGGTAATTTAATAACCGAAGTCAGGTACATGATGCTCTGCACCAGGGTTTGCACGATGACTATCTTTATCTATATTTCTTTAGTATTATTATAAATTAAATATAAATTGTATGAATTAGAAAAGTAAGTATATAAATAAGTAATATAATGTGTAGGTGCATCCAAAATTATTCTAACCGGTAAATAAACGAAGTAAAATTTAACGTATATGAAGTGTTCACTTCATTTTATTTTGAGCAATATAGCAAAGAGAATCGAAGTTTTTAAATGAACGAGTAAAAATGTTGGTATTAATTTGAAAGATTAGAAATCAAATCTATTACGTGGATCAAAGAGTACGAGGAAATAATTTTACGAGAATCAAAATACATCGATGGAATAGTACATGGTGCACAATTATAACTGCTAAAAAAATTGAATCTAAAGAAAATAACTCAATAGGTGTTGATAAAAATCACAGTAATTGTATTCTAAATTTTTTGAATGGATTTTCTTCAATTAATGCTATCATTTTATGTAAAAATTGTAAGTTAAAAATTGAATTTACTGAATCAAGTTCAACTAGTTTGACATTCAGTATAGATATGACGTTTCCGTCGGTTATTAATGATATAGTATGTTTCCGAAAGATAGAAAAAACTTATGAAATAAATTCGTATGCAGACTGTTATGCATATTTTCACATACATGGCACTACAAACTAGTCAACGTGCTGTGATTTATATAAAAAAACGTTAAATAATACCTTTACAACTGACCGAGAAAATTGATAGTCTTATAAGAAGGCTAGGACAGCTCGAAAAAAAAGTCATGACAAAAAAATGCAATTGTTTTTGCAAGAAGGTGAATTATATGGACATGGAATAGCAGATAACGTGTAAGTGTATAAAATTTTATTTTACAATTTAAATATGCAGTATTTTAAATTTTAATCGCGTTTTTTTTTAAGCTACATTTTTCAACATAACTACCATTCTAGCATGAAAACAAATGATTTGTTTTTTTGAAATTTTGATAGACCGCATAAAAAAGTTGTTTTTTTTTACACACTGACATATTATCAAATTTCAGATTTTTAAAAAATTGCAGGCTCATAATATATAGACTTTTATTTAATTTACTGCTAAAGAAAAATTTTTCTTTTATAAGTAACCTTTGAATCTCTACGATATTAGCCGTTTTGTACCTTTTGTACTTTCATGATTTCTTTTTTGGTATGAAAACAATATTTTTATTTCAAATTTTGTCATAAAGGTAGATTTATAATTTATAAAAATATTTATAATCTTTTTAAAGAATTAGTTGATTAGTTTTTTTTTTATAAATCTTCAAAAAATAACGATGTCTTAAGACCGCGAAATAATCTAAATTCCTTAAATTAAGTGAAAAATTCATTACTTTATACTCGTATATATAACATCTAATTACTATAATTAAATAAATAGTCTTGTGTATCTTTCTATAAAAGAGAAGCAACTATTTTATTAATAATTATAATATTTTTTACGTATTTAATTTATCGTGATATATATACATTTATTTAAATTATCAATCTGCGTTAACATAACTTATACTTTGCCCTAATCAAAGCCGTCAAAGCTCTTTAACCCTCTTAAGGTTAAATAAATAAAATACATGTAACAACAATAATTAAGGAGATAGAATATGATTTATTCTAATCAGAAAATAACAAAAGAGAGAATGCGATTTTATGAGTAATATAATCGATTGAGTAAACCGTGGCTTTAAACGCACCCGCATACAAAGTAAAAAGCCCTTTCGTTGTGTCAGAGAAATATAAAAGTCCCGATTCTATTATTGGCGATTCTTTTTAACAGAGGTCCAAATCGGAATTTTCTCAAGATGTTAACTCGCTTAAAACTCGAAATCGAAGTGCCCATGCTTTTTTCCCCAGTTTACTCATTACTTGCAGTTGATAGAGAATTACAAATTCACGAGTTTTCCCCTCAAGGTCCATAATGTCTTCCAGACCATTAATTATCACCCGGTCAGACGTTTCCGCTAGTGTCTTTCAATTAACCCCTCGCGAATTCATTTGCGGCTCTGACGCGGAATTTTCATGAAATGACGAGTACGGGAGTTCTTATTACTCGCGAGTTTCATGTTACTCGTGTCTTAATTCAATTCCTTCATCATCGATTCCTGAATGCTTCAACTTTCTTTGCTGACGCAAGTACTATTTTTCTCTCATTTCAGACTTCGAAAAGTATGCGATTGTCTACATTAACATCAATAATAATATTTTATACGTGACATATCATATAATTATTCAAAAACCTAATTTGCGAATAAAAAACGATATTTATAGTTAACACATAATATAAAAAATTAAAATTAAAATTTACTAAAAAATTATTTATTATATTTAATTAAAGATATAAGGCCTACGCGAGCGTATTACATTAAACTCAATTATATACACACATATATATAATTAAATAATATATTTGCATGTAATATATATAAGTACTTATAAAATGAAATAATATTTAAAATACCATTCTACAGAACTGATCAATTTTGACAAATATTCCAAAAATTCAATTTTACTAGGTTCAATATTTTTTTTTTGTACATCTCTAGATTTTCTGTTTTTTTTTTTTAAATATTCATTTGTAGATATTACTATTGATTTTAAGTGTTCTTCATTTTTCATTTTCTCAGCTAATAACGATATTCGACGTATATTTGATGGAGGCATGAAAGTTGTCCCCTGAAAATTAAGCATAATATAATTATTAAGTACATATTCATAAAAAAATTTTTATCTAATTAAAAAATAAAAAAAAAATTTGATGAAAATTAAAATAAAAAACTATTTTCTATTATTACTATATGTGATAACATTTTATTTAATTACTCGAACTTATTAATTCTTTTCGATATATTTTTTTTTAATAACGTAACATTATGTATTGTAAAAATGTAAATAAAATGTAATAACAACTGATTTATAAAGCAAGAAGGAAAGTAAAGTGTTCCAGACCTTGGTTGATTGAGTGAACAAGCAATTGAATATAATGCATTATGAAGATGCGCCTTTATAGTAATTTAAATTTATTACTAATCATTTGAAAATATATGGTCTAATGACAAGATGTATCATACTTAAAATGTTTGAGTTTATTAATAATATATGTATATGTCATTTAAAATTTGACTATCTTCCTGCTAATTAAGAGTATGGTTATTTGTTTTAATGCAAATCATTTCTGAAACCAATCTTTTCATCTAATATTTCATCATTACTCTAGTCTATTTTATGATCTAGGTCATTAAAGTGTAATGAAAATATTGATTTGTTGTTATATTTCTGTTTATGCTCTTTTATTTAAGGTTTAGTCTCATTGGCATACGTTACACCTCAATCATTACAGTAAATTCTATACACAAAGTTATATAAATTTCATTTATTTGTTTTATCTTTACATAATTTTATAATATTTTGTTTTTAATTGATGCTTGGCACAGTACTAAAATTTTTTAACACACGGTAATGAAATAGTACTTACCGTATGTTTTTTATTGTATATATCATTAACATGATGAAATTTTATTTTTCACAATCTATCTTTTATATGTTTATTAATGAAAGCATAGTATGATTATTATTAACTAATAGTTTTTTTTTAACTTTTTTACACCATCTCTATGATAACATTTACTAAAAAGTTTTATTGTTCTGTATATGAGATTTGTAACAATATTTCACTTTTAATGTATGGTTTGAGCTGATTCAAAACTGAGAATTCTACTAGAAGCTATTCTTTTTAAAAAAAATTTGTAAAAATTTTATTTTCATTCCATAAATTGTCAAATCAAGAAAATTCATAGAATTATCGATTTTACATTCAAAAGTAAATTTTATATTGTTGTATTTATTAATATATAATACAAATATTAACAAGTTTAGATAACATATTTGTGACGTCTTTCTCATAAGCAAGTTGAATAAATATCGAGTTAATTATCAGTAAATCATTGATAATTTTTGTATCAACTTCCGATTTATGCAAATGAATTCGATGATAGATGACCCAATCCAATATCTCATTTTCGAGCCAAATAAATCAAATTAATATACATAAATAATAATACATAACAATTAAAATCAATTTTCGACTTATTTACAAAAAATAATTTTTTATAATTTAAAAATTTTTTTTAAATTTTATTTTTTATTTCAGATAAAATTGCTTGGATTAGAATAATATTTAAAAATAAAATTTAATGTGCGATTGTATTTTTTTTTCATTTGGCAATTTTCTTCACTAAAAGTCTTTCTTACTTGAAATATTATTGACTTACTATAAATAAATAAAAATTACATATATTTTAAAAAATAGAGCATTTGAAAGAAATTTTTTGTAAATAGATACTAGAATAAATAGAATTGATAACAAATATTATTTATTATGTAATGAATTAAGAAATATAATTTTTTTTTTAATCTATTATGTATATATATATATATATATATATATACATTCTTTTATAATAAATTCTCTAACTTTGCATAACCTTTGTTAAAAATAAATTAGAAAAATCAATATAAAGAAAAAGAAATAAGATTTAAATTTTATAAACCTGTAATTTAGTCAAATCAACTAGAGTTTCAGTAGCTCTTTCTATGCCAGGTGTCTCCATCATAGAAGCCATTACATCTTTGGTGGCTTTGTCTTGAGCTGCTTCTGGTCCACGAAATTGCTTTTTCGCTAGGGGTAAAAATATTTCTTTTAACATATGACCCATTGTATTTAAAAATTGTCCTGGAATTGATCCTACAATTACATGGCGAGGGAATTCGGCTGAACAGTATTCCTCTAAATCATACATAGGAATAGCTGAATCATTACTTCGAACTATATAAATAATTTGATGTTTATTCAATGTTGAATCAGAGCCATCTATTTCACCAAAAAAACAATGAAGAGTAGGTACTTGAATGATTTTATCCACAATTTTCTGTAAAGTTAAAAATCGCATAATTCATAAATATTGTAATTTTTACGTGCAATTCTATTTAAAATAAATTTTAAAAAGTTATTTGAATTTTTAATATTTATACTTTTATAAAATTTAATAAATGAAATTAATACAACTTGAATAAAGATGTATATAATATAATAAAACTGATATCTAAAAAATAATTACGAAAATAAAAAAACACAATATTGTATAAATAATGTATACAATAAACAATATTACGATGCAATCAAAATCATGAGTATAATATCCGATATCGTATAATTAAAGACAAAATATTAAGTAAATATCACATCACAGAAGAAAATATAGTATTTTAAATGCACTTGATACTATTGTCACGTATGTAAAATTGCAAACGCATACGCGACGAATTAAATTGTACTCGCATGAGTAAACGAAGACAAAACATTGGGAAAGTGACATTGAGGAAATCGAACGAAGTCGCGAGTAACGTGAAACCCGCGAGTAACAAGAACTTCCGAGTTCGCCAAATTGCGAAAATTCAAGACCAGAGGCGACGATGAATACGCAGAGGTCAATCGAAAGACAATACCGGAGAAAGCTGACAGAACGATAATCAAGCAGAGGCACCCGGAAGGAGAATTCGCGGATTTTGCAATTTCTCCATACAACGGAGGTAATGAGTCAAATCGAAAAACACGTAGGGACACTTCAAAATTGGACTTCAAATTGGACTTCGACTTCGATTCCGTCTTGATCCGAGATTCGGTTCGGGTTTTTTAAGATTCATTAGATTCTATTTTATACAATCGGGGATTTAGTTTTCTTAATATGAAAAATTGTATTACACATTACATTACTCTTTCTCTCTCGTTCATTAAGAGAGATATAATAAAAAGTATTATATTAATTATCTCGCGTTTCCTTTATTGACAAACTCCGAACCTCACAAAGGCCAAAACGCTTTGACCATTTTGGCTAGAGCAGAATGAAACCTGGAGAAAATTTCGCGATTTAGTTATCAAAGAATAAATATAGTCGTGACATTTTAGATACGTAACACTATTAATTCTTATAAATATATTGTTTCTTAGAGCTTTCCCAAAAGAAATCTATTCTATTCTTTGTATATGACAAACTATAAATATATGCTATTGATAATCAAGATAATGATGAAAACATCGCTTAGAATCTTAAGATATATAAAGCAGATTAGAAAAATTAAAAGTTAATATAATGATATGAATGATAAGGAAAAACAGATTCCAAAGAATTTAACTGAAAAAATAAGAGTTGTGTATTCAGGTCGCTAAAACCAAAGTGTAAATGGTTTCTTAGATTTCTCGCATAAGATTCAAAAGGAGATTCGTTAAAAAAAAGCAGAACGTATGTGTGCTTCATTTTGAACCCGATCATCTCAGAAAGTGGAACTTGGCATCATATTTTAAGCAATTATACGTATAAATAAATTACAAAGCAACTTGAAACAAACAATGTAAAGTGTAATGAATAATTCTAACCCTAACCGAAGACATGATTATACCAAATCTTTACGAAAGTGGCTAATGCTGGGATCAAAAAGTAAGACTTAAAGTTTCACATTGACTCATGAAGCTTGATCTCAATAAAGCCTCAAAATATAAATTTTTAAATAATGAGTTATATTACGAAACTTCGCCTGCCATACCAAAACATGCAGAAAGTGTTCGAAATCAAGATGGAATTTTTGAGTTTTCCGTTAACAAGAGAAACTTGTCCTTGCCTCGCGCAGAATGATATCCATATACTACTAAGGGAAAAGCTCAACCATAATGAGACTGGTGGTGACCTTTAGATGCGATTATAAAGAGATTGGGGTATGACATACAAGGGGAATGGCTTGAGTGTGCGAAGGATATTTTCTGTCCAACAATTATTTAAATTATAACTTTCATTTTGAATAAACATTTTTTTTACTATTATATGAATATTTTAATTCAATTTAATTAATTTTATTAATTATGGTAAAATGTACAACAACGATCATTTCAAACTGATTGAAATTTATAGATAATTTTTACATTAAATATAACATTATTAATTGCATTTTTAATGATAGGTAATTTAATTTTCTAAAAATAAAAATATATATTTGAATTCTGTCGGTGGATTTACGAAATTAAAAGTATACTAATTACCAAATAATATTAGTAATTTCTAATATTTTATACACTTTATATTTTATATATTATATAACTTCAAATAAAAAATAAAATTATTGATAAGTAATTATTTTTAATGTGTACCCTTTTTAAAACGTATTTATGTCGTTCTTCTGATGGTGGTAGAAACGTCTTATATTCACCTGCAAGTTTCATTTAAGATGAATTATTAGTTACACAAATTAATTACATGCCTATGAGTAACAATTATTTCTAAATTTTAGTTTACATATTTATGTATTTCATGAAATTTTGCTTAAAAAAATATGAATTTAGTAAATAATTTTTTTATAATTTATTAATAATAAATTTATTTGTTAGGAGCAAATAATTCAATACAAAGCTTACTAGAATGGTCATTAAAAAGTGTTTGATGAATTTTCAGCTTCTTGAAACGTTCTGAACCATTCAAATCGTAATTGTCATTTTCAATGAATCGTTCTCGATCATTAGCAGTTTCTTCGTTCACATTATCTATTGACTGATTTGAACACAATGTTGTTGATGAATTAACACTATTGATCTTTATCTCTTCATCTTGTACTGAATCATTCTTCTCTAATTTTATTTTGTCCATTATAGAATTATTGAAACTCTTTTGATTCTTACTTTCTTTTTTCTTGGCTTTAATTGTATAATATAAAAATGTTCGTTATTTTTTAAAAATTGTAAAATAAAATTATAAATTTTTACTCTTTTATAATTATAAAGAACACAATTAATTTGACTTTATTTTAATGAATAAAAGTGTTGTTTTTAATAATATTGTTTTTTTGTTAATTCGCTTCATAAATATAATTTATTTTAAGTACTAAACTTAAAATTAATTTATTATTTTGATCATTAAACAAGAGTAGCCGTAAATAATAATTAATTTAAGTTAATTGCATATTAGAATAGTCGTATACAAAATTATTCACACATGAAATGGAAACAATTAGATAATAAGAAAACTATCTAATTATACGAAATATTAACCGATGCTGGTTAGATAATGCGATCGCTATCTTCCTTGATGCCGAATGAATAGATTATTTCGCAGGTGTGCTCTGCACAATCAATTGAAATAGTATCATTCTATAATGTAGCGATGGATCTTAAAATCAGATTTATGTGCATGGTATATCAAATTAAACGAAGGCTATATGAATAATAGTAAATTGACTTCTAAAGATATAAGCAAACAAGAGCACTACTGCTGCGACTAATTACTTTGATCGATGTAATTCAATAAAGGATAGGTGTTTATCCTCTATTGGACGAATCGAGAGTTATAGTCAATGTTCTACAGTGAGAATTTGAAATGCATAATCAACGTCATATTGTAAAAATCAAATAAAAAAGAATATTTAAAATATATTTATTTTCTTAAATAAATTATCTTTAAATTCATACAATTCATATATATTCTATGAACTCAATATTTTATTAACTATTTTTTAAATATATCATTAAAATAAGTGATTTCACTATTAATTTTATTAATATAGGCAATGAAAATTTTAGTTAAAACATTACTCAATGAAGATAATAAGTTCAAATAAAATCAATTTTATTAATTAATTTTGAAACAAATCCTTTAATCAAATGATTTTAATATCAATTTTAATAATACATTAAAAAAAGTTGGAAATTAACTTAAAATTTTTCTCAATAATAGTAAAAATTACCAATAAAATTATTCTTAGCAATTACTATTCAAATATATTATTAAAATAAATTGTTTTAATATCAATTTTAATAACATAATTGTTACGGATGTAACGAAATATAATAATTCCATTAACTAAACGAATTTTTCGCATACCAAAAGGGATTACGAACAGTAATTGCGAAAAGATGAGGCAAAATACGCGCATTTTAATATCGCTGATAATTAAGAATAATCACTTACGAATAATATTAGCCAAGAGATTGAAAAAAAGTATAACTGGGTTAATAAACTAAAGCGACAAAATGCGAATTAAAGTGGAAAATGGGAACACTTCCAAGGTGGGAGGACAGAAAGAGTTAACAATTTTTCTGTATAAATCGGGGGGCTTCTTTGGATTCGAGGCTTTTGGCGTGCCTTTTCGATATTTCTGATTAATTATTAATTAAAAGACGAGGAAGATTAGTTTTGGGAGTGTATCTTCGGGATTTTCGGACGATAACGAGTAGGAATGGAATAAAGTCAACTCGGGTTAATAATACGGAGTAATTCAATCCCGGTCAGTTACTGTCATCGGTAAAACAACACGACACACACACGATCGAGGAGTTTCAAGTAAAAGCAAGTATTGTAATAATTACGGACATAAACACAGACATTAGATCTGCGTCACGAGCCACTTTAATACATTAAATTCTCTTTTCCGATTTATAATCAATAAATCGGCATTTTAAACGCGAATTGATGAATTATATTTTATGTTAACCCTAAAACCTCATAAAGGCTGTAACGCTTCGACCGATTCAGCTACGGCAGAATATAACTGTAAAATCTTATCATAACAAATAAGCGAATAAATAAAGGAGCAAATATGTCACACGACAAATAAACGCGATAATATAATAAATAAATAAATATATGAATAAATAATTAGTTAAGGAGTATAAATAAATAAAGAATATAATAGAATTATAAGTCGTAGCATAATCAATGAAAGTTAAAATAAATTAAAATAGCATTCAATGGAAGTAAAAGTTACAAATAAGATGAATCTTATTAATTATTCATTAAATATATTATTAAAATAAATAATATTAGTAAAATTGATAACAAAATCTTAAGATATTGTTAAAATTGATTGTTGTCATTATACATTTTTATATGAGGAGCATATTTACTCTTGTAATTCGTTTTTATATTCTATTCTAATGTTCCATTATAATCTAATATTAAAAATACCATATCATGTTATATATCAAATAATTTAAGATTAATAAAAATATTTATTATCAATAATCAGTTAAATATAGGTAATTAAAATAGTTTTACTCTACTAACTTTATTGTACACGTGAAAGTTATTGAGTTAAATAAAAAATAATAAATTATGTAACACAAATTGAAGAGAAAGCAGATTAAAATAATTCTAACTCTATGTAATGTATTAAGATGTATAAATAAGTTGAAACTGTTAAATTAAAAAATGCACAATTTGATGAAAAAAATAGAAAATTTTTTTTAAAATATACAGGATACAATTCAAGTATATAAAATAAAAAATATTTAATTTACAAATAAACAAAGTTTCAATATAAATTTTAATTAAAATGAAGAGGCTAACTTTACTGCATTTAATATTCATTATAGGATTCATTACAGGAGTCAGGTAAATGCTTAACTTTACTCCATATTTCCCTAAAATGCTTTTCGAGAATAATTTATAAGTTATTAAACATCCGCCATATTTTTATACACAAAAGTTGAACATAGGTATCAGAAATCTCTCAAATTATAATATTTATAATATTCATAAACAATCTCTTATCAAAACTTTTTTGCCTCATTTATTATTCTTCCAATAATACTACTTCTTATAAGTATAAAACACAATAATACTACAAAATTAAGCAATGATAATTAGTATGCGACAATTAAGTTCTTATTGAGTATAGAAAGAAATAAAACACTGATGTGTTTGTCGATGTTTGGACAAGAAAACTCGTCTTTTTCAGGCCTTCTATTCAATTAAAATAAATAGATATGCGTTTAACCATTGACATTATAAATACATTGTTGGAGATGGATTTCGGACAGAGGTGTGAGGAAAGAAAAAGCCGCTGAAGATCTTTTTTTGATTTGTTTATTTATCTTTTATTTGCAACATTTCTATTACCGATGTCGAGACATGTTTTACCCTAATTCTATCGCTAACATACACGGAATAATACATTGAATATATTACAAATTTTAAATGTTTACCCCGATACAATGTTTAGGTAGTTCCTTTGCCAACTTGTATTGGCATAGCGCCAAGTTTAAATATACTGAGAAATGCTTACGTAATGCTTATACACAGTCAACTGTGTATTTTTTTATCAGTCTGGTCAAATGTTTATGCTATGTATTTAACACATGTGTGTCCTCTTATATGTTTATCGTATGCGAATACATGTAAATGTGTAGAATTTCGAAATTTGGCACTTTCGATAATTGTGCTCTCTGCCTAAAATTTAATAGTGTTCTAGTATATTTGTTGCCTTGTGAGTGAATTTGAATAATCGAATTCATATTATGTTTTTTGTGATCGCAAATACGTTTCTTTAAGATACTTTTTGTTCCACCTACATAGCTCGCATTGCAATCTTTGCAATCTATTTTATAAACAATGCCTAGAATCTTCTATTTGTCATTATATTGCCATTTCCCAGTTTTATATTATTTAATTTGTTGCTAATAGTGGGAACAGTATTAATATTGTATGATTATAATTTATTGCTGATTTTTTCATAAAATTTTTTTATGTATGGGAAGGATATTATACTGTCATATTGTTTTGGTGTATTATTGTTAAGAGAATCTTTATGTTGAATCTTTTCAGTATATATTTGATTTGTTTCGTATAGAAGTAATTAGGGTAATCGTTTTTGTGTAAAATCTTAATCACTTTATTTAGATTGTCCTTGTAATAACATATATCTGATATCAGAATCGTCCTACCTACTAGGTTAAATACAATATTTTTCTTTTGGATCCTCGAATGATGCGATTGAAAAATAATAAATCTGTTGGAAGACATCGATTTTTGGTACCAATTCGTGGCTATGTAATTGTTTTTATTATATAGAAAAGCCTGAGAAATTGAAAGACTTGGCCGTTTCTACGTTATTAGTGAATTTTAGATGGGTTTTATAAATGTTGAAGACATTTAAAATAATGTCGATCTTACTTTTTTCAACACAAAAAACAGTATCATCTATGTATATATGTATACTAAAACACATAGGAATAGTTATAACATTGTTTTAGATTATTGAGGCACTACCTTTCCAAATTTGCCATTACCATGTCTGTAAAAATATGCAAAATTGGAGTGCTCATAGAAGTTTCAAAAATTTGTTGATAAATAGTACCCTTAAATGAAAAATATGTGTTGTGAAAAATAAATATAATTTCATTAACCGAAATTTTGAAGGCATTATTTATATGGGAAGCACGTCTTTCTATGCTTAGAATTGCTAACTCCTTTGTGACACTTGTAAACAAAAAGTGTATATTAAGTGATATGAGTATATAATTATCTAGAACGTCGATCTTTTTTTTTATAAGCTTGTTGTCATAAAACACATAAGTGTTTTATTTCTTCCTACATCTGGTAGGAACTTAATAGTCACGTACTAATAAACAATAGAGGGTGTGCTTTCTAATGATAAATTTTATAAAATAATAAATTTCATCAAAATAAAAATACATTCATTGAAAAATTTGTTATTTTTTTTAAATTTATAATAAATTAGTAAATTAAAATGTAATTATAAAAGCTAGTTAATATTATTGAAATCAGTACTATTACATAATAATAATTTTTTTACATAAATATATGAAAATAAATAAAGAATATTAATTAGTTAAAAAAATAAAATTATACTAATTATTTAATATTTTATTGCAGATTAAATGAATATTGGGTAATATTATATTAAGAATATATTTAGTTATTTGAAATTTACCTTACAATAAATAGATTTTTAAGATAATTATAATATAAATAAATTATATTGAATGATTCAACAACTCTACAACAATGTACGTATTTTTTTACTACAAGGAGTATTTTTTAATATTTTTATGGTTTAATTTAAATTATGAAAAATTCGAAAATAAATAATGTTAATCCACTTAATTTAATTTTAAATAAAAATTGGTTAAATAGAAATTTATTTTAAATATATCATTTGAATTTATAATTCACGACAAATTTCTTTTAATGTTTACATGCAGAAATCTTGGTTTATAAAAAATATGTTACAATTATTAAATATTTTAATATTTTCAATTAATATATACAATAACCATTAATAGTAATTCTTATTATAAAAAAGTTGTAGTTTTCATTAAGAATTTGCTTACCTTCTTCCCAAACTGACATTTCATCTTTCACAATTTCATCTCTATACGTTTTATAAAAAAATACTTGCTTAAATTCCAGATTCGATACATTATAAGTGTCGGTATTCAAAAAATTGTATAATTTTTTCTTATAAAATTGATTATTATTCTAAAATATTGTTATTGTTATTATTATTTTTTTTATTATTGTTGTTTTTGTGGTTGTTGTTATTGTGGTTACTGTTGTTGTTTTTGTTGTTGTTGTTAATATTATTAGTATTATTTTTGTTAATATTATTGTACTTATATATAAATGTATGTATTAATTTTTTATGAAATCACAATTAGGAAATTAAAATTACATTCATAAGTTGATTGAACATATCATGTGCATGATTGAGTTCTAAAAATGTCATTATTTTTTTTTTAATCCATAGAATTCTATTCCAAAAATGAAGAATTATATTTTTATTAGTATAGAATTGATGAAATAAAATAGAATAAATTAAATTTAATTTTAAAAAATACCGATAATCTACGATATCTGAAATGGATGACTTATCCGTGATATCACTTTCAGCATAATATGTATTAATAAAACTATCCATGGAATCGATATCTTCATTTTTTTTTATTTCAGACATTATTTAAAATAATATAATAAAATAATAATTAAAAAAAATTATTCAAGCATTAATTTGTAATCTATTGCATTCAGCAAATTCTAACCCAATGACGTTACTATGGTTTCTTTTTAGAAACTTCTTGTTTATGTTTCTATGGTTATAAACTCCTTTTCATTTTTTGCTTATTTATTTTTATTATTTAATAAAAATAAATAAAATTTTTAAACAAATTAAGAAATTATATATTATAATTATATATATTATATATAATTACAATTATTATAATTACAAATACATAAAGTAAATGAAAATTAATATAATACATTAAAATAATAGTTATATTTTGTTTAATATTTTTACTTAATATTTTGTTTCTAACAAATATAATAAATACAATTAGTATTATTGTTCATATGATTATTTTAATTTTATATATAACATTTTTTACATAAAATGAAATTATGTTGTATTGTTTCGTTTTATCTTACTTAACAAAGAATATTAGTAGATATTAATAGAAAATTTAATACCAATAAACTATTAACCAATGTAACAAAATTTAAAAAAATAAAAATAATTTAAATTATTGAGAAACTTTTACTAATATTAGAAATATACAGTATAAGAATATAATTTGAATTAATCATAGATGAAGTTTGATATTTATTCAGAAAAACACATAATATATCGTAAGCAGGATTCAAACCACAGAACAGACACTAAGAGAATGCTAAGTTCAATGTTAAACTTTGGCGACAAACATGGCGGCAGAAATATCTTCTTTCTCTCTCGTACATATAAAAACACTAGCGACCTCTGAAAAATCCGTGGCCCGAACTAAAATTTTTTATAAGTGCTTTAAAATTTAACTCGGGCTACAGACTCTTGAAAGGTCAGCAGAGAAGTCATAAGTGCGAGAAAGAAAGAGCATATTTCTCCCACCATCAAAATACCACTATTCAATAAAATAAAAATCACTTCTAAATTCACTCACAGTCACTTTATAATAACATTGTAGTTGATCTGCATCATTTTATTTTTATTTGATAAAATAAAAATCACTTCTAAATTTACTTACACTAACTTTATAATAAACACTAATTAATTATATATTTATTTATATTTATATTTGCTTAGAAATTCATTTATATCAATTGCACGTGTATAATTGAATTTTTAAGCTTCTTTTGTGAAGAAATTTTGTAACAACTAAAAACTTGAAATCTGTTGTCGACTACAAGCATTTGAAATACAATAATAAAAATAAAATAATAAAAACACATGTACGGGGCTGGTCTATCAGTACCGACACGGGAAAAAGGACATATTTTATTTTGCTTAATTTATCGAAATTGTTACTAATACTAAAAATAGGAAAGAAAAATTAGTTTTTCAATTGATATAATCATTTCAACTAAAAGTATATGTTATTATTAAAAAATCAAAAAATTTTCAAATTATATTGTAGCAGGCACTTTTTTTTACGTCACAACTCATCTGTGGCTCGTCTGCTGTTTGTCACCGCTCTCTCGTTTAAAGTTGACCCCCCTTATTGAAACATTATGGAAAGTTATATGACAATTAATGAAAATATGACATAATACAGTTGATAGTTATTGCAATGTTAATAATATTTTTTATTATAATTTTGAATTATTTAAAGAAAGTTTTTCTTGAATCATGAAATTGTACTCGTAATAAACGGTGACTGTCTCATTTTAATGATAAAATAAAATTGTAATGTTTCATGTATTATTTGTTTTTACTTATTTTAATGAAAACTTTTTTTAAAATATAAATTAAAGATCGAATACCTATTACAAACGCACATACTATGAATTTCTTTTTAAATTGGATACGTTATATTCCTTATGTTTTTACAATTGTATATCTATAGGGGAAGAAGTCAGAAAAAATCGTCTGCTGCTTATCAACCACATTTGTATATCTAAATATAGTTAAAATACAAGTCAACATTATGATTACTTGACTAGGTTAAGTCTTTTTGAAATATTCTTTTACTTGTTATATTTAAGGCAAGTTTTTCTAAATATTATGTAAATCTTTTTAAATTATAAAATGGTATATTAATTATAGCAAATAAATCGAATAAATTTTTTAAACTTTTATTTATATTTATTCTTTTGATTATTATATACATACTGTATGAAGTATATATTTGTAATATAAATTTAGTGCTAATAAAGTCAATAATATAAACATCATCAATAAATATGAAAATGAATCTATGAAATGAATCTAATTGTTACAGAGGAATGATCAACAATATTTTTGGAGTGGGTTTGGGCCTATTTGTTATAATAGCACTTTGGATATTTGCTGGTTTCATTTTTCTGATATCTTTAAGAGTAGAAAAAAGAATTGGAGTTATTATACTAGTTGTGGCTGCTATTATTACTGCTATATTAATAAATGTTCCCCGTACTGAACAATATCAAATATTTAATGAAAATAAGGTATATTAAATAAATATGATATTATATGCAGTATATATTAAAAAATAGTAAAAATTTTCTAATGTAATTATCGACAATTTTTAAGAAGAGTTTTTGTGTATTTGATACCAAAATATATAAAATAATTAATAAATACATAGATAAATTAAAAATAAAAATTATTTCCATGAGTATTAAAATATAAACTTGTATTTAATAGTTTCATAAAATAATAAAAAAATCTCTGTTATGATATTACATATATAAACAAAAGAATAAAAAATATTGATATTAAAAAATTAAATTAAAAAATTAAAAAAAAAAGTAAATGTATATTAATTATAACCTAAATAATCATCATTGCTATAAATTTACAATATTATAATTTGAGATTACAGATAAAACCATTATATTTTATTAACTATTTATTTATAAAAAGTGACTATAATATATATACATAAAATTTAATTTATATATTGATAATTATTATTATATGTGAATTGAATAATGAAGAATAATTTTTCTTTTCTAGTTGTATGATCAATTCTTCCTTTGGCGTTTATTACTATTAATTTTTATGCTAATATCAGCTGTAATTGGATTCATTGGTTATATAAAGTTTGGATTAATGGACATTATTAGGCCCCAAAAAATTAAAAATTGGATCTTATAAATAATTTAATAAGTAAACTTGAAATTTTTTGAAAAAATTGTTTTAAATTTTCATATGTTTAATTTTTCTATTTAAACTAACATAAAATTAATTTTAATCAAACTTTTAAAAATATAAATCTTAGAGTATCAAAATGTCAAGCACAGTAAGAAATTTTTTTCAGCTATCTACACGTAAAATTTCTCTCTTGTGTCGTAATAACAAAAAATTTGAAATAAATGATAATACTGAATTTGTACATAAGGTACTAAATAGTGATGTTCCAGTGATAGTTAATTTTCATGCTGAATGGTGTGATCCATGTAAGATTCTTACTCCTAAATTAGAAGAATTGATCGGACCAATGGACAATCTTAATTTAGCTATAGTCAACGTTGAATTAAATCCGGAACTAGTTCATACATTTGAAGTAAAAGCAGTACCTGCTGTTATTGCTGTATCTAATGGTCTGGTGGTAGATAAATTTATTGGTTTAGTTGATGCTACTATGATTGACAATTTAATTAAAAAATTAACAGCAAACAGTCAGACTCATCCAAATAAAAATAATATCACAAATTAATATGATATATAAAATTTAAAGCAACTAAAGCTATTTGATGTAATAATTTATACACAGATATTATTTTAATATAAAAATTTTACTAAAAAATTTGTATTATGATTATTTATTAAATTACAACAATTAAAAAAGAATAAAGTTAATTGGCTAGTTTTTAAAGATGAATGTATAAGCATTGTGTATAAGTGTATAATTTTTAAATGTCTATGCCTTTAAATAAATAAGAATTTTAATACAATATCTTATTATATTTTTTTCAAGACTGTATGTGTAGAATGTTATTAAAAAACTTAATAATAATAGGTTAGATATTTTTTTTCTTTAAATAATTTCTTAAAATAAATTATTATTTATTTAATTATAATAATAGGGTTTGAAAAAAATTAATTACATATTGTTTAAATTTTATTACACTTAAAAAATATATATTAATATAAAGAATAAATTTTTACATAAAAGATTGTATAAACATTTTTTAATGATTAAATAAAAATAATTTTATGTAAAAAATATGTACTTTTATTTAAAAAATATATTTGATGTCAAATTTATATGATTCAATTAATTATATATTCTTAAAAAAAGAATGAGGTGGGAATAATAGGTGGAAGTAAAGAAGAATACAATGAGTATTTATATTTGATGTAGAAGAAATTTGTAATTACACTTGACAACTTTACATTACGACAAATACGTCATAAATTGCGAAGTTTTCCACCGAAAAATAATTAGGTAATATTGTTATAATTTTTCATATGTATAATATTATAATAATTATTTTTTATATTTTATTTATTTGCAATAATTTTTAATAAATTAACAACTTTGTAAAGGACAGGGATACTCCTGTCGAAACTTCGACTAAAACAATAAAAATCAATACTTTGTATTATTTCTATTGGGATCCCAACATTATCTTCTTTATTAATAAAACAGGTAAGGTGCCTACATTCAATTATTGCAATTTTTATATAGACATTTAATATAGTTGATTTGTTAATTTGTAATTAAAGATAAGTTATTGAAAATGAAATTTTATATATCATACACTATTAGTAGTATGAAAATTTAATTTTAATTTTAAAAAACATAAACTGATTGAATATATTACAATTAAAAATTCTTGAATAGACATCAAATCTATAAGTTATATTTAAGCAGACAATAAATTATATACAATAATTGTGCTTTTTAGAAGGTTCCTTAACCATTTGTAAAATCGTGAAGACACAAACACCCATTCAAATAATATCGTGAATCCATGAGCTAGAAACAAGAGTAAATGGTAATACATGTATGTGAAATCGTGAAAGGCATGAGTTGCACATACATGAAAATAGTAGTAGTAAGCGATTCGTAATGTATGTACATGTTCTAACTCATTGATTCTACACCCAACAATAATAAAAGTTGATAAAAAATGATATACTCGAACACAAGTAGCAGAATGATAAACATAAAAGCAATCCCAGGAGAACCAAATGGTTCTTTCTTATATACTTGTAGAACAATTTTTAGAAAAGATTGCCTTATGCCACTGTTGTAACTATTTAATATCACAAGATTTACAGAAGTTGAATCGTTACGATAAGAAATTTGTAAATAAATAAATATGTAAATATTATGCACGTATTATTATAAATATATACGTAGGAAATTAAAATTTTTTATTTTTTTAGATAAAATTTAAATATGTAAATAGAAAAAAATAATCTTAAGTCTTATTTATTGTTTATATATTTATACAGTAAGTAAATTTTTTTTATTATATCAATTGTACGTACATATGAATATAATTCGGATAAAATTAACAGTTTTGTGGAGAAACGGTTACATAAATAATCTTCGTTTGGTGAGTCTTTCCTTAGTAAAGCGGATGCAATTGACACTTACAGACAAAATATTTATAAGTACAGGCTAAGCCTCATGCACAGATAACAAAACAAACCGATCACTTACGTATGATTATTAATAAATAAGAAGATTAGCTAACAAAGAAGAATCATAAGTTGTTCTAAGTACTGGACTAAATAATTAAAATATTTAATATAAATGAAATTCAATAATAGAAATATCTATGAATAATAATATTTGAACGGGAAAAATGCCACTAAGTAATAACGTTTAACCAGGTTTA
Source organism: Eupristina koningsbergeri (assembly GCA_018907245.1). Lineage (NCBI taxonomy): Eukaryota > Metazoa > Arthropoda > Insecta > Hymenoptera > Agaonidae > Eupristina > Eupristina koningsbergeri. Next base: position 65,814 of record JACCHV010000127.1, on the reverse strand, counting down.
TCAACCAGTAATAACAATTCATCGTAGAACGAGATTGGAGTGAACACAAATAAAAAACACTTGTTTAATAGAAGACTTGGAAAAGGAAAAAAGCTAAAAGTTGGAAATCAATAGAAACTGAAATCTGGTATTTACTTTACTCGTCATTCATTCGACTAATACGAGCTTTTTTTTATATATAAACCATGAATTTTTGTGCATTGTGTAGCGTATAATAGAAAGATGCATGATAATGAAATTGATAAAAGAATAGATAAAAAACGATTGGAAGACTACTTCGAAAACTGACTACATTGCTAAGACCAGCATCAGTGAAACAGTGATAATTCAAACCATTTGCGTAATTACTTGCACTTCTGGTGGTATTATGTAAGTATAACAAGAGCGATGGGAATATATATTTTATTCTCTATAGTAATACTATTAGATTATTATGATGCCGGCAATGTTAGATATGATGGACCATGTTGCAACATAGGCATATCATCGGAATTACTCGAAGCACATCACCACAATTAATTTTAGTAACAAATTTTTTTTGATCTCATAATACTTATAAATTAATAGTGAATATAGTAAAAACTCTTATATTGTAATAATAGATATTCAATACGCTAAGATATTAATATTCATAATCATATTTTTAATTTTTTTAAAGTTAAATTATAAAATTTACACGCATATTGTTCAAAAATGTTTTTGCTGGTCAAAATTCTATATATACATGAAAATATGCATCTACTTTTGTACATTGATAGTAAATTGACTTAGATTGATTAATTAACTCAGTAAAATATTTATTATTTATTAGTTTCACAATTTTAATATACTCATATAGATTTACATTATATCTTTCTTCTTTTTATATTTCTGTTTATCTATAACATTTCATTGTAAATCTATTACAATGAAATAAATTTCTACGTCTTCTTTAGCTTTATTACTATAAGTATCAACTTATATTTAAAATTTGCTCTGAGTACTAGCAAAGATCTAAATGATTTAAATATTGCAATTAGGACCGTCATGTTAACACATACTTATTAAGCCATAATCTACTGAAAACGTGACCACTACGGGTATACAGCGCAATATTTTAGTTTGTGAGGTGTAGTGAATCAATTGGACTTATCTAAATATATTCAAGTAAATGCAAAAAATTGTTAATGAGCACATTACAGAAAAGTTTTCCGCGGTTCACTATAAAAATCCCTTAAATATGTAAGACTTGATGTAGGAGACGTGTCAGATATAAATAAGGAATGCAACGACTGACACCACTTCCTTATTGAAAGCGCATGGAAAAAGGTCGACAAAAACTTTTATAACACTCATATAAAATCGCAAAAATAATCAAATTGGAAAAACTCTGAACTAATAAAAATACACACACATGTATACACTTTAACATCTTGTTCTATTTTAATAAAATAATGATCAATAAGTAATTAAGTCATTAAAAAAAAAAAATAAATCATTAATTAAAATATAAGACTGTTGATAAGAAAGCACAAATTGAATTAGCTACGCAAAGGAATTTCGTCCATTCTTACTCGTATCATCTCGAAATTGATGACCACAAGCTATGGAGCAAGTGACCTCGACAAAAGAAATGCATCATAATTAATTATAATCAACATAAAGAGAAAAATAAAAAGAAATATGAAATACAATTACGACGGAAATTATCTTAAGATAAGTTTAATTATGAAATTATAAAATAATAAAAATTCATACAAATATGAAAAGAAAAACAATATGTAAAAATTATATATGTAAAAACAGAGAGATCAAATTACAAACACAATTAAAATTTAATGATTGTAACACATACACATCTTATAAAGTGTCAATATTGCAATCTTTAAATTTTAATTTACATTTTATAAAAATCTTCGCGAATTAATAATTTACCATTGTAATTTTAAGTTTAAATATATCCATTTAAGCGAAATATCGAATTTAAATAAATTATATATCTATAAAAATAAGTCTCAAATTAAAACAAAAAGCCAATAAAAATGTATACATCGTGAAATATAATTAAAAGATATATTCAATCAAAATACGGGCCTATACCTCTCTAAAAATATGGGGTGATGATAGAAAAATCGGCAACCTGGCAACCCTAAGACCCCTGCAACACAAAATACATAAGAAAAATGAATCTAATTGTATTCTATTATAATTTTAATATATATAATGATAATAATTAAAGTATTAATTTATAAATTTATTTAATTCTAACAGCTAATTGTATTCACTATATCATCTATTAAAATCATAAAAACTCTACTCGACATATACGCGATAGAAACACACAAGATATCACAATACACATTTTGCAAATATAATTTTTTAAATAAAATAATATTTCCTTTTCACTTTCCGAAACTATTTTCTTGCAAATAAGATGATTAGAATAAATCTATTATAGCTTGTTACTGTACAAATAATATTAAATTTAATAATATGATTTTTTTGTGAAGAAAAAAACAAATTATTTACAGTGTTTTATTTATCATTTATTATTACAATAATTTTACTTAAATAAATATTAACAGTGTATATTCATGAGAATAAATTTCTTTTTTTTAATGTTTATATACGTTATTTATATAACAATTATTATTAGTTTGGATTTTAATTTAATCATTTAAAAGGCGATGTAAGAATACTATTAATTTAATAAATTATTAAATTTAATGTTTTTCCAAATTTAAGTTAATGGACATAAATAATTACTTTATTTATATAATGTATAAAAAAAATATTTGAAAATAAAAATTAATATTTATGGAATAATTTATTATAAATTTATGTGAGTAAATAATACATTATTTAATTTGCATAATATTAAAATGAATTTTGTAGAGACATATTTTATAAAAAAAATATACCTCTAAAAAATTACAGTAATTAATACTTGTGCATAGATAATTTAAAGATAAGATCAAGAAATGAATTCATTTATTTTTAATTTACTTATATTAATATCAATTATTTCAATTCGAAATTTATTAAATATAAAAAATAATAATAATTTTGTAATATTTTAATATTTTTAAATATTTAAATGTTTATAAATTTTTTTTAAAAAAATTTTTACTTTTGAAATAAATTCTTTTTTTACATTTTTCTGTAAAATCTCTTTCTATTTACAAAATTATAGACATACTTGATAAAAAACGAAATAATAATTATAGTAAATAACAATGAATCATAAAAAAGTGTAATACGTGTAAGACTTTAATTACGAATATAATTAATTTTTATATAAAAAAAATCAGCAAAATACTAATTTGACCCATTCTAAAACTGTTTTAAATCGATGAACTTTTGTTAAAAATTTTAAATATTACTCAAATGTTTATTAATTAATTTTTAATTCTTACTTCTTCTTTAATTTTATAAATTTAATTTTGTAATTATTATAATACAATTACTATTTTTAACATTATTAAATATAATCTATTCACATTTTTATTACATTTAACATTATTTGTCTTTTACAATGAGTAAAACATTAGTTTTTGTTATCAATAATTTACTTATAAATTACATTTACTTTAATTTTTATATATAATATTAATTTTTTTTTTTTTTAATTATAAAAAGTACTTATACAATAAGAATATTGCAGAAAATTAACATGATTTGATGTAGGTAATAATGATAATAAATTCAAATTGGAACAATTTAACACTAATGAGTTTCTATTTTTGAAAATAATTTATTTGTTGATCATTTTCAGTGACAAACTTCATGTTATTTTTTTCATATATGTACTTTAATAATTCTTATTATTAAATAAAGTACATATATAATTGCTGGAATTTAGACAAGATTTCTTGTACTTAATTAAATTAACAATAATTTAATAGTACATTGATGAGTGATTTTACTACTATTAAAGCTATGATTAATTTTCATTTTCTTAAATTGTTAGATTTTAATTCATCAAATGTACTTTGTTTTTTATTTTATATTCTGTATAGAAAATTCTCGTATAATTTTCATAACAATAAGGAATAAACATCTGCAAGGATAACTGTAAAAGCATATGTGACTTATAAAGGTGATAAAGCGACTTTTGTACCTTTTAAAAATAAAAATTTAGTGATCAATTTATTATAAGGTTTAGATGTCAAATGTATTTATTAAAATCAAATTTACATCTCATTAAAGTATATTTTTAAGTACGTCAAAAACATTACATTCTTATATTTAAAAATGGAAAGCTTTCTTAGTAACACCATTTTCTGTATTAAAAAAACGTTACTAATATATATATATATATATATATACAAATGTATATATAAATATAACCCTACACTATGAAGGAGCTTTTTAATCATTTTTATAAAAAATTAATTTTACTTCAAATAGAGTATAAAAATGTTAGATAAAAACCAACTTAATTTATAATGTTGTATTATATAAATGAATGTATGGACTATTTGCAATTAATTTTTTTTTATTATAATTAATTGTTATTTGATCAGATAAAAAAATAATGTATACAGTAATTCTAAAAATTTTATTACTATGTATTAATATCAGTACTATTAAATTTTTTTAATGTAAAAAATATTTTAAAAAAGAAAAAATGAATTCATTCCATTGCCTTAATTTGTAATATATAACTTATTTATAATACAAAATGCTGCACTTTGCTGTAAATAAATTTAGAATAATATATCTTATACTTCAGCACCGAGATCTCGAATGCCTTGCTCAGATATCGGCACGTATTTATCTTCAATCTTTACAAGTAATATAACTTTATCAACGTGAGATCGTCGATTCGGATCACGATGATTAGGTGACCAACGATGAACTACACAACCTTCCATTCCGCGCTCTGGTACCCAATGCTGCCAACCTGAACGCCCACCCATTTGACGCATTTTCTCATCTGGCCATATTACATCTATACGACGACCGAGATTTATTGCATCATATACTTGATTTGGATCCATTATCTAAGCATTACAATATTTTATTAATTTACAAATTTATATATTATAAATTATAAATAATTTATAATCTGAATTATATAAAAAATGTGATAAAATCTATTTATTGAGTAATTAAAAAATTTAATTAATTTAAATAAATATAAATGATTTTTCTTTAAATATTACTCCATTTATATGCTGTAATAAGTTTCGTTAACTTTTAACATGTTTTCATCAAATACTATAAAGAAAGGGGAATGTAAGAAGAATTCTAAAATCTAGTTATAATAAAAAAAAAAAAATCTAAAAAGCAATACATATTTATTTCGAATATATATTGTACATGAAAAAGAAGGTAGGGAGTTCTAAAAATAAGCGATGTTGATGTAAAAGGATCTCCTCAGGATCTACATTAAAAAAAGGGGGGAATATTCGAAGGTGTCACATCTCCTCTTAACAGGGTGAATGGTTAAAAATGGAACAAGGCAAGGAGGTAGGCAAGAATGCTGAGTTTTATGAGATTCCATAAGAGAATGATAAGTAATGCTTATATCCAACAGTAGTGAACCACTGTAACTCACGTCTGTAAGGTGAGATGTGTTCGTGCCTTCGTACACCATAGATGTAGAGAGAGAGAAAGAAAAAGAGAGGTAAAAAGAGAGAAAGAGAGAGGATATGAAAAATTTTGTGCAAGTAAATAATTGAAAAGAAATTAAAATAATTGTTAAACATACATTTAGTACAATTAATAATTTATTGAATAAATGTGAAGTATAATACTTCTTTATATATCAAAACTTATTAAGTAGAATTTTGTTATAATCTTATATTAAATAAATAGTTCAAATAATTATATAAAACCAATAAAGTAAAAATACAGTAAACAAATACCTTCTATTTATAAACTTACACGAATTCTTTGGAGAACATCTTCTTTTTCAAATTTAGCGTTAAAGCTTGTTTCACTCTTAGATTCTGTCTTGGTGTCATTACTACTAAGTAAACCAGCAAGGCTAGCCAACGTTGAACTTGTAGGTTTTCCCATTGAAGCAAGAGATCCTCTACAATTACCTCCACCTAAGCTTGTATTTGTACGTCCCAATGAACCACGACCTGTTGAACCGCTTATTTGACAACCTGACTCCAACGACTGGGAACCAGATGTATTATGGCTCGACTGATTGTAACCTATTCATTTATTTCGTAAATAAGCAGATAATTAATATTTAAAAATATCTGATCTTATTTTTGATTGAAAATAATTTTTTATTACATTATTATACAAAAATTATTTTATTTTATATTAAATATTTATTAATATTATATGTAGATTAGCAGGGTCATTAGATTAATTAGATTTTTTACATTAAAAGCATAAATTTATCTGACTTATAACTTAATCTTCGAATCTGCACTCTCTCCCCGACTCTTATTCCGTCTCACTTTCATTTTTTTCTTTCTCTTTCTTCCACTCTATAAGAATAAAGAGTTAATTTTAATTTTGTTAAAAACCTACTTGGTCGCGCTTAACAAGTTCTAGCTCAATAGACTATATTACTGCCGCACTCGATAAAAACTACGTGGCCAACTATCGAGTATTGACTTTCCTCATACGAAAAGTTTAAGCGAGGTGATATATAAAAGTCCCTTATGACTCGCATTTACTCTCTTGTATAGTATGTACAAATATTTTAAGGTCTCTTCGTTATAATCAATAACAAAACATTTTGTGTAGTTCATGCGTTGAACTAACTCCCCGAGTTATTGTCCTAGAGAATTAAGTGATACATGTACACATAGATTTGATTTTAGAAAATTAGTTTCATTCTCAATATTATATTTTTGAGTTAAATTCCTTTTGATAGACATTTTTTTGAGTATTGCATATCTCCATTTTTATTGAGTAAAAACTTCTCTATATTTTATAGCTACATATATATAAATATTTTCTATTGATATTTGTGTTACGTCTCAATATATCTTGGGAATAGAAATAAATATTTAGTAAATTTTCTACATAAACATTATTATTTATTCATTCAATATAAATCATATATTTATGAAATTATAACTTAGACATTTACTTAAAGAATCATCAACAACAAATATATAAAAATATAATTATTGCAAAATGAATTAGTTTTCTATCGATGAATGTAATTTATATAACTTGCATTATGAATTTTACATCGATTATTATTTTGTGAGTATTCTTATCCAAAAGGATGCTGCAGGTAAATTCTATCTTGGCAGCAGGCTATAACCACTTCAGACTTGTTCTAGGCTTGTTTCGAGAGCCTTCAATACTTGATATAATAACTTAGTTTTAAAATACATAACGCCGAAAAATAAAAAGCATCCTTTTTTATTGTACTCCGCCTTTTATATCAACTTTACTTTATGCCATATCTAATATTTTATAATTATAAATATTATTTTATAGGTCCATGAATTTAACCAATTGCTTGAACTACGAAACTTTCTGATTTTTATTTTCTTATTTTCTTTAAATTGTCTTGTACTTATTAGCAATAATTTTTGGATATTATTATATTTCTAATTAAACTTGATGTTAATCGTTCAATTCAATTCTTAATTAAATAGAGTGTTTTAACGTTTCATCTTTATTATTTTATCTAGTTCTAGCTTAAAATTCATGGTCATATGCATTTAAAGTTTTCATTTTGCAATATTATGGAATTTTATGAGGAAATACTATGTAAAAATATAAAGACGTTACAGTTTTTGTTAATTGTTATTACTTGTTTTTAAAATTTTATACACCAACTTTCAATGTTTATTAAGAGATACCCAATATTGTAGTGTATATAACATGATAACTGTCGCATACACGACGAATCTCAATATGCTGGGAAACAAGTCACTTAGATATCGAAAGAATCAATTAATAATCTAAAAATGGTTAGATGAGTGTAACAAAGGATATGATAGTAGAATTAAACCAAGCAAAGACAGCATAAAATTCATTGGTAGTCGAGCTCAGGGAACATGTCATCAGATAAAAATTCAGCACAAGATCCCATGACATGAGTGTAAACAACATGTTGGGAGATAATGAAAAAAAAAATAGTCAGATGATAACTGATGGGGCCCTGATTAAATTCTGGAATGTAAGAGCGAGCCCTAGTAGAAGAACCCGCACATATAGTAGTTTTTATCCAGAAGATGCGATGTGTTAAATCGGGAGAATCAGGTTCAGGCTTTAGTCGAGTTAACATCAAGAAAAGTAACTTGAATTGTCACAATTAATACAGTGATTAAAACATTAATTTCGATAAATAATTTCGAGAAAAATTACGGCCGTAATGAAAGGATCTACTTTTGTATCACACACACGATTAAAATCTTTTTTCCGATTGATTGAAAATAAACAATATTCGACTCGTCAATGATCGTTAATATTTAATTATTCAATTCGACCCTCAAAAGTGTTATACCTCTTTAACTCCGGTAGCTTACTTATCTTTATTATATATTATAAAGAATATAACCTAATTGTAACATTGGTGCCGTGACCAGTATATCTGTCAAGATATTGAAAAAATTTTTTTTCGGGGATCGGGAGTGTAATATGTATATTTAAATTAAAGAATCATTTAAATAGTCTTTTTCATTGCAATTATTAAACACAATACTATATATTATGTAGCATATTGATCAATAATTTGATTATAATATAATGAAATAAATATTCAAAATTTACCAGTGTGTATATTGTATGTAGTCATAGCATAAACTCCATCATTTCCAAATCCACCTTCATCGTGTGAAACTGTTCCACCAGATGAACATCCTTGTCCACATCTTTTTCGAATCCTTTAAAACAATATTAAAGAGTTTTCATTGTCATGCAAACAAAAAGTAATTTTATTTGGTATATTTGTGACAATAAATATATTATATTTTATATTTTATTAGATATTATTTTTTAACTCTTTCAATTAGAAATTTGTAATGTTTTCGCAAAATGTATATAGCTCTTTAGATTGTATAGTCCTAATGCACCAAAAGTAAGAATAATTAAATTAAGTAAGATGAGAGTCGATAGAATCTTCGTGCGATTTGGAATATGCGATTAATATTAATGGTACAACGAATGATTATGAAAAACAATAATTGTGTAAAAATATATAGTCATGCAAATACTAAATTTAACATGATTTATAATCTCGACAGAAACTTGACATAAAGCAATTTCAAGTTCAAAAAATTGTTACTAATCAAAATTGTACAAATAAATATACCAAAATAAATGTATCGTGTTTCGAAATTCAATCCACTGCACATACACCTTTGGTTAAATAGGCACAAACACTACGTATAATATTATTATATTTAATGGTATACATTAGTGATACTAAATATAATAGTATTATTCGTGCAAATTAACCTTTATTTTGAAGTTCATTAGCTATTTTTCAGATAGCATGAAAACTTTGCTTTTTATACTAGTAAAAAGCCTAAAAGCATTCAAATACACTCTTTACAGTAATACAAGTTAAAATTCCTACATTACAAGTTAAAATTTACTACATAGTTACAATAAACAGGACTTAGAAGAGAAAATAAAAAAATAATGTCTAGAAGTAATAAAAAATTTGCAAATATCAGGGTGCTCCTTATACTACTCAACTTAAGAGAATAATGAGAATGGCTCATCTTATTTTAAATAAGCATGTCTGTTACAATAATTATAAATGCAACAGTAAATCATAATGGGAGAAATAAAAATCTTATGAAGTAATCCAAACTCCTGGAATTTTTATAAAGTGAAAATTACACAAAAAATTTATCTTAATATATAAGATGTAAGAAACAATAATATTTAAAACTAATGTTCATAAAAATTTTAGTAAAATTATTACAAGTGATGTGTACAATATAAATGAAGCAGTAAAAATAAAAATACATGAACTTAAAATAATTTTTATATTTATTAAAACAGCATTCTTTAACAATTTAAATAAGAAAACTGAATCAGACGTCAGCCAATAAATTAAGATATAAAATTAATTTGCAACGAGACTTGCTCGTTGCTAAGCGGTTGGGGGCTACCTCCTTACCGCCTGCAGATCTCGCGTTCCGTCCGCTCGCTCTATCTCATGTATCGACACACGCCTGACCCCTCGCCCCCACCCCACGATCTCGAATAGCTAACCACACGGTCGAGAATCACGTAGGCGCCGATCTCGCTTCGGAGAACCCCACGAATGCTCGTCTCGGGACAGACTTACTCTGGCCTCTTTCCTTAAACTACACTTCGTAATTAATGTATAATTCATTATAAATTATTTTGCAATAATAACCTAAAAATAAATAAATGTATATTAATTATTTAATTGTGAAATTATGTATATATTTTATGAATATTATTGATAATAATGAAATAAAATTTGTTTGAACACTTACATGTATTAAGAATAATAATTTTATTGTTATTAGTGTTGATTACATTTTTCACAGTCTGTTGTTGACATTCTGTCAACATGAGGCTCACCGGCTCCATATCACTTGAATATAAACGGATGTCTTGACGATATAGGAGGCGCTGATACTCATGAAATAGAGAGAGACAACAATAGGCGCGAAAATGTATTGTATATATGTTTATGTAATTAATGCATGTATGAGATAGTGTAAGTGTTGAAAAATTGCATAAATGTGCCGCCGTGATATTGCCGATAATTACAGATTATATAATTATCGGCGGAGAAATAGTTTTCTTGTTTTTGATTTTAATTTTATAATGTGATTAATTGGCCAATCATAATAGGGGATTTTGAAATCGAAAGGAAGAAGAACTATATTTATTAATTAGCCAATTATGAATTTTCTATTTGGCATAAAGTTAAAAAGGAAAATTTATAATTGGTGAAAATTAAAGTAGTGATAGGACGAATTGGGATTTTTCAGTTATAGAAAAATCTCATAATTCATTAGATAATTGTCTTTTGTTGCATAAAGATCTATTATTATTATTGTTGATATTCAATTAATTATTATTATAAATATTCAATTTATTGTTTATTATAAATATTCAGTGAGTAGTGTGAGAATATATTCGATAATATTAAATTATCAGAATATAATTAAAATTGTAGTGTTGGGAAATTTATTTATAATAACGATAAATAAATTTTAAAAATCTGTCAATAGTGATAAAGGAATACTGTGTAGATTTTATTGGAAATAATTTTATAAAATAATAATTAAATTGAATTATTGAAGAAAGAGAAGTAAGTGATATTTAAAAGGAATTTAATAAATAATTAAAGGAAAATTAAATATTATATTTTGGAGAAAGAATTATTCGATTAATAATTAAATTATATATTTTTATTAAAACGATCAACTAATTAAGGTAAGAATTTATATTATTTAAATTTATTGAATTGATATTTTCTTTATTATTAGTTCAAATTTGTTAATATAAATTTATTAGTGAAAATTCGTTGGTAGTGATTGGTGATATTTTATATTTAAGATATTTAAAAATTTAACGGAATCCCCTTTGAGTATAGTGATAGGCAGTGAAAATTAAATATAATTTGTATCGTTTAGAGTTTAAAATAATAATTAAATTCAACGTTACAAAATGGCGCCCAACGTGGGGCCCTGTTAGAATTTTAAATTTAAATTAAAATCGAATAGTGTTAGTTCAGTGCAGTGACGGGTACAGTATAGTACAGCAATAATTTAAATAAATAGTTAGAATAATATTGAAATTGTCTTATTAAGTTTATTTTTTTTGCTGCTTGTTAACTGTTCGAATTTATTTTTATTAAATTAATTTTTTTTTTCTTCTCTCTTTCTTTATTGATTTAAATTTTTTTTTTGTTGTTATTATATGATAGTGTGGAGAAAAGAAACAGTAGTGATCAGGAGCACAGGGAACAAAGAAAATTAGAGTTTTATATATATTTTTGTTTCTAGGAATTATTAAATGGAAATATTATTGTAGTGATTGTTGTGTTTATTGATGTTTCCAGATATATTTATTTTTTTGTTAATTATTAGTTGCCTAGTTAATAGTATTTATATATATTATTTGAAATAATTTATTTTTTTCTCACATAATAATAATTTCTTATTACTATATTTTTTTTAATTTGTTTTTTTTTTATGTATGTTTATTTTGTTTATATACATATATATATATTAATATTTTTTTTACTATTATTAAATTATATTATATTATTATTTTGAAGTTTTTTTTTTTTTCTCTCTTTTCTTTTCCCGCATTTTAGGTAACAGGAAAGGTAATCGCCAGATTAATAATATTTTAATAATTATATTATAATTTGATTTATTTATTATTATTAATTTTTTTTTGTATTATTGTTATTATTATTTATTGGTCCGTGCGCGATTTGATTATTACCTTAGCTAGCCTGTGCTCCTGGAGTTAAATTACATTGATTGTTATATATTTAGTTAAGGAAATATTGTAGTGAAGGTTCTTCAAAATGTCGCATTTTGAAGACATATTGAGAGAGTTATTAAGGAGGTTAGAAAGAGCCCGCAAAATAGCCGCTGATGTGAATAAAATGGATTTTGAATCCATTTTAGAATCCTTAATAACAGAAGGCTTGAATAGTAGTGGAGACTAAACCATTTTGAAAAATAGATGGTTAAGATATAAATTAAAAGCATCATTACCGAGAAGTGGCATTCCATGGGATGCTAAGGAAGATGGACGACAGGGTCTGTCTTTATTGGAACAAGCTCTCTCGGATAATGGTAGATTAATAAGTAGTGAAGGTGAAGCTGCTGGAGGACGAAGTTCAATGAAGGTCCATCAATCACCAACATTATTAGATTTTCCTATTCCTGGGGAAAAGGGAAAGTCTAACAATATTCAGCTGGATGATGATGCGTTCACTTTCGAAGACCCGAAGTCCGGAAATTTGGTGACAATTCCAACAGAGGTGTTGGATGATATTTTTGCTAAATATCTTGAAAAAAGACAAGTAGTGACAAAGGAGCAAAAGATTAAAGAAGATCTAGATGCTACCTGTAAGAAATTAGCGGAATCTTTTCGAATTTCAGATGATTGTCACGACAATAAAAAGATGAAATCGAGAAGATCGCATAAATTCAGCAGCGATGAAAGTAGTGACAGTGAAGCCGAATCTTATTCACGGAGGAGGGTAAGAAGAGCCAGAGGAACCAATGAAGAAACTAAAGCGTTAAGAAGTATGCAGTGTTGGAAGTTGGAGTTTTCTGGAGAAAATACTCAGGATCCTGATGAGTTTCTCGAGAGACTCAACGAATGCAGGAAATACAGTGGGATGACGGATTCAACGTTAATGTTGGCGTTACCCTGTGTTCTTAAATCAAAAGCTAGTCAGTGGTTCCGAAATAAAGTCAATTTGATTAAAACATGGGACCAATTTAAAACATCATTCAAGAGTCGATTCGGGAAGAAATATGAACGTCAAGACTTGATAGCGGACCTCAATAAAAGAACGCAACAAAAAGGTGAAGGTATTGAGAGTTTTATTGAGAGCATCCAGTCAGTGATAGTTCATTTTGATCGCCCACCCTTGTTAGAGGACCAATTATCTATAGCGTATTGGAATCTGTTGCCGGAATACAGGACTTATATTGCTGATAGAAAAATTGAGTACTTTGAAGATTTATTACATTTTGGAAGGAGATGGGAGCGGGTGAAGTCGCTGAATGACAAATATGTCCCGCCGGCACCTAAAGAGGAATATGCAGTGGCGACAGCAGCACCCCCGGATCCCAAAGTGAAAAAAGTAGTGAAAGTGGCCTCCGTGAATGAGATGGATACCAATGTGGAGGAAAACGCTACGAAAGGGAAAGTGACTAAGAAGAAATCAAAAAAGGTAGTGTCAGCTCTTAGTCAACATCCTGTTCCGGCTAATGTAGCAGTAAATCCAGTAACCCAACCGCCCGAGGTAAACAATATGAATTATCAACCTCAGACAGTGCCCAATGCCAAAATGAAAAGAAATTGGATGAAAACTGTTCAAGGAGGATTAATTCCACATTATCAAGGTGGTAAATGGCAGAATAAAGTACCAGGGGTTCCACAACGTAGTGTAGTGAGTGGGCAGCCACAAAATTTAGTGAAGGAGATATTTTTTGGCGCATGTGCTACGTGTCAGGCTGTGGGGCATAAAGCACGCGATTGTCCTAATCATGTATGTTATAGGTGCCGGAACCCAGGACATATAGCTTGGGAATGTCCAAATAATATCTTGGATACTGGACCGAAGTGTCAATTGTGTGGCAGGTCAAATTGCGAGGTGAAAACCTGCTCCAATTGCGCCCAACTGTTTAAACAGTTGGGATATGGTCAAGCGGGAGGGCAAACTCATCCCGGCCCTACCCAGTAGTAAATTTAGTAGAAAGGGGTGAAGTGAAGTGTAGTGGCGTAGCTCCAAAATTGTCTAGAAGGCCAACAGATATAATTACGGAGTTAGCAAATAATAAAGAAGAGTTATGTTGTGGCGAAGCCCTAAGATTATCTAAAATAACAGATAATCAAGAAGGGTTAGCAAATTTTGGTAGTGGCGAAGCTCATAAATTATCTAAAATCCCAAAAGATAATTTTAAAGGGTCAGCAATAAAATTTAAAGAGTTGTGCAGTGGCGTAGCTTCTCCATTATCCAAAAATCAATTGAATAATAGTGAGGAGTTAGCAAACCAAGTAGTAGTGCAGTGTAGCGGCGTACCTTCTCAATTATCCAAAATTTGTTTGGATAATCAAGAGAAGTTAGCAGATAACATAGCAGAGCAGTGTAGTGGCGTACCTCCTCAAGTATTCAATGATAATCATGAGGAGTTAGCAATTGAAAAGGTAGTGCAGTGTCGTGGCGAATCTTCTTACCAATCTGGGGGGCTAGATGAGAGTGAGAAGTTAGCAATCTCCTTAGATTTGTTAAAACAAAGTAATGAAATAATTCCTTTGGGAAATAAAAGTAGTGGAGGTAATGTGAGGGATATAAATAAAATTGCTAGTTCATCAATGGAAAATCGGAGTTTCTTTGATGTCAACGTAGCAGGAATCAAATATAGAGCATTGTGTGACCCAGGGGCAATGATATCTTTGGTCGGGAGCAGAATAGCTGAACAACTGAAGGATAACTTGGTTCCAACGTCGTCAGGAGTTAAATGTGCAACAGGAATCATAAGCAAAGCTTTAGGAGTCCTGTCATTGAAGATGAATGTCGACGGGATTGAATCAGTCATGAAGGTTAGAGCGCTAAAGCAACTGGACCAGGATATGATCCTAGGGATTGACTTTTGTAAAATCTTTGATCTAGACACGCGTTTCGGGCGGGGCCTGTGGCGTGCTAGGGGGGGGGAGTGGAGAGAATTCTCCAGAAGTGGTAGTGAAGGAAATGCTGTCATTCAGGTCGAATGTGCAGGCATTTCAGAACTTAGTAGTGTAGAAAAGAAGAAAATTGATAAATTAGTGGAGTTAATTCTGTCTGAGGCTACAGACAAGCCCGGCGGAACAAAATTAACGGAACACTACATTGATGTACAGGGAGCAGCACCTATTAAACATAAATTTAGGAGAATATCTCCTAAAATGTTACAGGTCGCTCATGATGAAGTGAAGGAAATGCTAAAAAAAGGGATAATTGAAAAATCAGCTAGTGAATGGGGTAGTGCGCCGGTTATGGTTAAGAAATCAGACGGCAGCTACCGATTCTGTTTGGATTATAGGGATTTAAACAAAGTAACGAAGAATGATGCCTATCCATTACCATCAATGGACGGAATTTTAGATAAATTGAGAAAGGCTCAATATTTGTCCAAGATCGACTTAAAGCAGGCGTATTTCCAAGTTCCTTTGGAAGAGGCTAGTAAAAAGTACACAGCTTTTGCAATTCCGGGATCAGGACTTTGGCAGTTTCGTAGGATGCCGTTTGGACTTACTAACGCACCTATGACTTTCCAGAGACTGATAGATGCTTTGTTTGGACCGAAATTTGAACCCTATATCTTCGCGTATTTAGACGATATATTAATTGCGACTAAAACGTTCGAAGAACATGTGAAATGGCTGAAAGTAGTACTGGAGAAAATAGTAAATGCTGGTTTAACTATAAATAGGAAAAAGTGTGAATTTGGATGTACCTCAGTGACGTATTTTGGATTTATCTTGGATAAAAATAGTTTGAGACCTGACGAGTCGAAGGTAGCGCCAGTAGTAGAATATCCAGCCCCAAATACGGTTAAACAACTGAGGAGATTCTTAGGAATGATTGGATGGTACTCCCGCTTCATTCCACAGGACTCGGAAATTAAAATTCCATTAGTGAAATTGTTAAGGAAAGGACAACCGTGGGAATGGACGGAAGAACAGCAGGAGGCATTTGAAAAGTTAAAGGAGGCATTGACTAAGGCTCCGGTATTGAGAAGACCTGATTTTAGCAAAAGTTTTGCAGTACAATGTGATGCTAGTGGTTTTGCGATTGGGGCAGTTCTCACTCAAGAATTTGAGGATGGAGAACACCCAATCCTTTACATTAGTCGAGTATTAACCGCTGCGGAACGAAACTATACTACTAGTGAAAGGTAATGTTTGGCATTGTTGTGGGCGATAAAAAAATTTCGTCCCTACAGTGAAGGATATAGATTTAAAGCAGTGACGGATCATAGTGCCCTAAAATGGTTGCGAAATCTGAAGGATCCAACAGGAAGATTGGCTCGATGGGCTTTAGAAATGCAACAATGGGAATTTGATATCGAACACCGCAGGGAGCTAATCATCATGTTCCGGATGCCCTATCGAGAATGTTTGAGGATGAGGAGGTCTCATCTTTCACAGATATTCAAGATGAGTGGTATTTGAAACGAATGAAAGAAATTAGTGATGCTCCGAATAAATATCCGAAGTGGAAAGTGGAAGAGGGTAGGATCTATTGCTTCAGAAATGATGCTCTATTAGATCCTATTCTATTTAGAGAAGAAAAGAGGAAATTGGTAGTACCAAAAGAATACCGATTGAAAGTAGTGAAGGAAGCCCATTGTGAAGCGAGATCGGGACACTTAGGAGTCGAGAAAACTTACGACAGAGTGGCTCGTGAATATTATTGGCCAGGTGTTTGGTACGACGTTTATAGATTCGTACATGAATGCTTAGATTGTCATAAATATAAAGTTTCACAATTAAAGGATTGATTAGAACAAGGGTAGTGGAGAGACCTTGGATAGTAGTGGCAGCTGATCTTATGGAGTTTCCACCAAGTAAAAAAGGGTTTAAATACTTACTGGTTTTTCAGGATTTATTTACTAGGTGGATAGAAGTGCAACCTCTGAGATCAGCTGAAGGAAAGGCAGTGTCTAGGGCATTTGAGGAATTGATATTATTTAGGTGGGAAACTCCTAAATATTTATTAACAGATAATGGTAAGGAGTTTATTAATAAATGGTTGAAAAGTACTTTAGAAGAATACGGAGTAAAACATGTAACTACTCCTCCATATCATCCTCAAGCCAATCCGGTAAAACGTAGTAATAGAACTTTAAAAACTATGATTGCTACATTTATACAAGATCATAGGGATTGGGATTTGCACATACATGAGTTTCGACATGCAGTGAATACGGCAGTGCAGGCTACGACTCATGTATCACCTGCTTTCTTAAACTACGGAAGAGATCCACGACCAGTTAAAAGTTTAAGAAGTGAAGTGGAGGGTAATCCTTTAATAAAGAAGATTGATCCTGAAGTGTGGAAAGATCGAGTAAAAAGACTCGATGCTTTAAGAGATTTGGTAGTGATGTTTATAGAGAAAGAACGAATTAAACAAGGGAAACTCTATAATAAAGGTAGAAGTGATGTGGAATATAGTGTGGGGGAGATGGTCATGAGGTGAACTCATGAGCTATCTAAAGCAAATAGGAAGTTTTCGGTTAAATTAGCTCCAAAATTTGAAGGTCCTTTCGAGATTATAGAAAAACTATTCCCATTAGTATATGTAGTTGCCGGTCAGGGTAGGAAAATCTCAAAGGCTCATGTTTCGGAGTTAAAGAAATTCATTCCTCCACGGGAAGTGAATGCTGTATAATCCCAATACAGTGGATTATCAGAATTAGTATAAAGTAATGAGTAGTGATAAATCAAAATTTCAAGGAAGTTTTGGTTTAGGGGGGGATTTGTAATGAATGTATAATTCATTATAAATTATTTTGCAATAATAACCTAAAAATAAATAAATGTATATTAATTATTTAATTGTGAAATTATGTATATATTTTATGAATATTATTGATAATAATGAAATAAAATTTGTTTGAACACTTACATGTATTAAGAATAATAATTTTATTGTTATTAGTGTTGATTACATTTTTCACAGTCTGTTGTTGACATTCTGTCAACATGAGGCTCACCGGCTCCATATCACTTGAATATAAACGGATGTCTTGACGATATAGGAGGCGCTGATACTCATGAAATAGAGAGAGACAACAATAGGCGCGAAAATGTATTGTATATATGTTTATGTAATTAATGCATGTATGAAATAGTGTAAGTGTTGAAAAATTGCATAAATGTGCCGCCGTGATATTGCCGATAATTACAGATTATATAATTATCGGCGGAGAAATAGTTTTCTTGTTTTTGATTTTAATTTTATAATGTGATTAATTGGCCAATCATAATAGGGGATTTTGAAATCGAAAGGAAGAAGAACTATATTTATTAATTAGCCAATTATGAATTTTCTATTTGGCATAAAGTTAAAAAGGAAAATTTATAATTGGTGAAAATTAAAGTAGTGATAGGACGAATTGGGATTTTTCAGTTATAGAAAAATCTCATAATTCATTAGATAATTGTCTTTTGTTGCATAAAGATCTATTATTATTATTGTTGATATTCAATTAATTATTATTATAAATATTCAATTTATTGTTTATTATAAATATTCAGTGAGTAGTGTGAGAATATATTCGATAATATTAAATTATCAGAATATAATTAAAATTGTAGTGTTGGGAAATTTATTTATAATAACGATAAATAAATTTTAAAAATCTGTCAATAGTGATAAAGGAATACTGTGTAGATTTTATTGGAAATAATTTTATAAAATAATAATTAAATTGAATTATTGAAGAAAGAGAAGTAAGTGATATTTAAAAGGAATTTAATAAATAATTAAAGGAAAATTAAATATTATATTTTGGAGAAAGAATTATTCGATTAATAATTAAATTATATATTTTTATTAAAACGATCAACTAATTAAGGTAAGAATTTATATTATTTAAATTTATTGAATTGATATTTTCTTTATTATTAGTTCAAATTTGTTAATATAAATTTATTAGTGAAAATTCGTTGGTAGTGATTGGTGATATTTTATATTTAAGATATTTAAAAATTTAACGGAATCCCCTTTGAGTATAGTGATAGGCAGTGAAAATTAAATATAATTTGTATCGTTTAGAGTTTAAAATAATAATTAAATTCAACGTTACAACTTTCCTTTCCGCCTCGTCCGTATCTCGGCTCAGCGTGAGCCTCCCTGTGTATCACTGTAGTTTATTTCCACTCCTTTCTTCTCAGTTACCAGTAGAAATCTAGAAAGCCGCATGTTTCGATCGTCATCGTATATTCGCGTCTTGTCGTTAATCATTTTTTTTTTATACATGTAAGCTCTACAATTTAATTTGCGCAAATTTTTCCTTGTATAACTCTTTATGATTAAGCGAAATATCCGTCGTTCCAAATTTCGAAGCGAAGTTATTGTCAAGTAATTATATTAAATAATTACTCGAAAACCGAACAACCGTCGCGCGTGTGTTTATGTTCGACGTCTTTGTTATTATCGTCGACCTCTGTGGTCGCGTCGAGAGTAGACGTTTAATGAAGTAAATATCGCCGGGGAATTCTAAAGTCATCTCAAACGTTTGTCGCGATAAATGAAAACGTAAATAATAAAACCTTTAAAATCGAATATTGTTAAATTGTCAAAAGCGATAAATGTAACCAACGTGATATGAACGTTGACTAATTAAAATTTTATTGTATTTTTGTATCCAAATCCTTGGCAGACCGTCTGCCGATTTATCCCAGCGTAAACTCTGTCTGTACTTTGATGAGCGCTCGACTCAGCCCTTCACCCGTGAAAGGTGAACGGAACGGTCTCGTCACAAATTAAAAAAGAAAAAACACTTTGACAACAATAAATACTGAATATGAAGATGAAAAAAAGGCGATACAGCACTCAATAGAAATTTATTCCTATATTTTTATTATATAATAAAAATACAATCATTTTATCAAATAAATTTAAAATAATAGGAAAAGAAAAATAACCTGATTGTAAATAGAAAATTACATTAAAAATATAAAAAAAAATCATATGATTACAGTCAAAGATTATTTAATATAATCGAAAACAACGTGAAATTATAATACGGGGTAAAGTATACCCAGAGAATTGAAATAGACTAAATCGAAAAAAGTTAAATAAACCAAAAATGGATATTTTTGCAATAATTAAAAATGTTTAAATTCAAAATTATTAAAAGGTTTTATCATCTAAGAGCTTGACATATAAAAAAATAGTATTGTTATATGCGGCTATAGTTGATAAAATAAGTAAACAAAATTAAAAACATTTTAATAAATCATTAATAAAATAATAATTTAATAAAAAATACAGAAAAAGTAAAAAAATGAACGACTTGAATATCATTTTTTTGTTATAAATTAGAATAAATGCAAACAGTTTTTGTATTTTGTATAATATACTAAATTTTTGTTATAAAAAACGAATTTCTGTCTTATTAAAAATTTATTTAAAATTTTGTGTAAATATATAAATAAATATCTAGTTTAAAAAAAAAATTGCTAAAATAAATTTTTTAATATTTTTTATCTATAAACATTTTTAAAATAAAAATTAAAAAACTCTTCTAAAATATTTAAAAAAGGCTTGAACACTTAATTATAACTATAAATCATTAATATACCTTCGCCAAATCTTCAATAGGTTATTTTTTATAGCACTGAGGCTAAGTGACCCACCAATTATTGAACACAACTGTTCATTGGTCTCTGCATAACTTGTAGTTAAGGGTGATACATAGATTGGATAACCAATTGGCTGATCACATGAACTATTGATGATATTGCGTAACGCTTGTTTTGCATTCTGTATAGACCCGCGCTCTGGGTTACGGTTTCGTAAATAAATCTGTAAGATACATAAAATTTTTAATTGATTGTAGATATTATTTCTCTAATATAATAATAGCAAATATATACTAATAGTAATATTAATAAAAAAAAAAAAAAATAGAATTTTTTAATGTTTCATTTTTTTTATAAAGAACAATTTACAACTTTTTTGTAAAACAAGTTGTAATGGACTAATTCAGAATTTGTATAATAAATTTATTTAACTATTAAATTCAGGTACTTGTGTTTCAAAAAATTATGTGTGATTTCAATTATAAGTAAATGAAGAAATGGAATTTAATGTTTGTACTAAAAATATTATTTACCAATTCTTGTTGTTGACCAGCCCAAAGGCCACGAACACATTCGCGATTCATCTTTATCACACGAAAGCTAAGGAATCGTTTATTTAGCATTATTACTTTGTATTCATCAATACCATCATCTAAAACATGCCTGAAAATATATGTATAAAAAAAATATAAATTAAATATTTATTAATAATAATCTTTTATAAATTAGAATTTGTTATTATGTTTAACAACTCCTTTTATTACAATAATACTTATATATTTTAACTTTTATAATATTAAATTCATTTTAATATGTCTTGTTCCTTTCAATATGTCTTGTGTAAAATTTATAAAAAATAAAAAAAAAAATTTAGAAGAACTTGAGTCAATTTATTTTGTATCTATGACCGCAAGTATACGATTTTAACGATTATAATTTTTATAACTTAAAATTTTTATAATATATACAAATTAAACGTCAAAAATTTAGAAAAAAATTATTTTTTTACTAATTCTAAAAATAAATATACCTGTTGGTATCTATAAGCAAACGTATAACACAACATATCTAATTTTTATATTACAATGTTTTTCTGTTATTCACGACGAAAATAATTAATATTATAGTACATATCTAATTTTAATATAAAGAAATACTGAAATTTTAATTAAATATTCAAATTATAAAGAATATTAAAGTATGTTTAAAACAAAAATATTATCCATGAGTTATGGAAAAAAGAAAATATGATTATCAAAATATTTAAAAAATCGTACTTAAGTTAATGTAGAATATTAAAAATGTAAATTTCTAATAAAATTTTCTGAGTAGTTTTATAAAATTGTATTTGATAATAAATATTTTTATTTTAGTTACTTATATTTAATTTGTTTGTATTTGTTTTTTTTTTAACTTTTTTAATTCAATATATATTTAGGTTTTAATTTTTTCATATTTTTTTTTTAAATCACGTTATTTAATCACATCTCAACCTCTTACACTATAACTAAATATACTATCATAATTATATTCTTTTATTAAAAATATATACAGCTTCGGTGTATGCCGAAGTTTGTATGTAACTCTTCCTGTTTCGAAGCGAACGCGATATAAAATTTGGTAATATAATGAATATTCATTTAAATACATGTTAAAATAGTATTATTTACATTTTGTATCGAAACTATATTATTATATTAATATAAATAATATGATTCAATTGGCTTAATTTTTCATATGAAACTTTTCTGGTTCTTTTTTTAACGTTTTATTCTACATATTTTATATTTATACTAAATAAAAATTGGATCTAAACAATTCTTTTCTATGATCTTTTAGAATCTTTATTACATTACAATTTTCATATTTTTAATAACATTTTTATAAAAATATTAACAATTTTCAATATTAAATTTTTATATTCTGAATAAAAATGAGTACATTCAATCTATTTTTAACAAAATATAATCATAATAATGAATAATAATAAAAATAATAAATAATAACAAAAATAATAAAATATTTTTCTAATAATATTCTATATTTTATAATTTTGTATATACCTAAGTGCTAACAGGCTTGGTGCACCACTGAGAATAGCATTTCTCCAAAGAGGATCAGCCTCATGACTAATTACTAAATTACGATCATGACTGTCGATAGCTTCATAAAGTGCTGTAGCTTCTTCATATGTGTCGGGACTCATAAAATGATCTTGATGGAGTTTTAGAGCCATTCGTACACCTTTCGCTACGACACTGCGTAATAATTCAACGTCGTGCAAAACCCATTCATCACGAATCGACGTAATACGAAAGTCACCTTTATGTGCAAAATATATCATTTAAACTTTTGATTTAAAATATATACTAAAAACATTAAATAATATAAGTTTTTATAACTTACTACTTTCCCAAGCTCTTAAAATTTTTTCTCAGAAATAACTTTGAAATTAACATCAAAACTTTATAGTTATAGTATATTATCAATGTATAACTTTCTTATAAAAGATTAAGAATTAATTATTATTTTAATTTTTTTTCTCTGTTTTTTTATTTATTAATAGTTATTGACACTCATAAATAAAAAATTTTTGTATCATTTGTTTGAAATGATTAAATAATATTCGAATTAATAAAAATATTATTTACTTTATAATTATGAAATGCATGTTGTATTATGAAGGTATCGAGGTTCATTTTTTTTCTAACTTGTCAACTTATCGTACCCTTTTCTGAACGTTCGAACGTTTTCCCTATCAATCCATTTTTTTTTTTTTTTTTTATCAGTTGAAGTGGACAAATGTGTCTTCGAAGCGTGTTTTTTAAAAATTGTAAAACGGCGCAATTGACCAACTGGTAAAACTACGCTGCGTAGTAAAATTTTATGCGTAGCTTTGAAAAAACACTGTGAAGACTTTTAAATGTTAAAAAAAAAATTTTAAGATAACTGTTTGTATAAATTTCAGTTAAAAAATTGGCACAAAGTTTTCAAGAACAGGCGAGAGAAGGTTGATTTACAAATAGTTAGGACGCCTACAACTAGCTAGAACCGATTTAACAAAAGACCGACCGAACAAACATCCGAAGCGTGCACAAAATTTTGAATTCAGACCATCGTTTAACTATCAAGATTATTAGCAACTCTGAATTTATAAAAATTTGCATACACTTACCCTTAAAGACCTATTTTAATTTTTAAAAGTCTCTAGTGTTTTTCTCACAAAAAATTTGGTGCATAGCATGGTTCCACCAGAAGCTCCATTGTGCCGTGTTACAACTTTAAGAAACACGTCTCAAGTAAAAACACTTCTTTGCCGTTTTTATTCATTGTAAAAGAAAAGAAAAAAGAAAATATATAGAATAAATTTTCGAATATTTCTGAAAACACTTTGATAAGAAATCGTATTAAAAACAACTAAACTTGGATATTTTTATAAAACAGTACATATTTATATTATTTTTTTTCTGATAATTTGAAAAAAAATAAAGAAACAAAAGAAATATTTTAATGAAGTTTTTTTTAAAAATGATTACCTTTAAAAAGAGCATGTAAACCGTAAAGGAAAAATTCAACACTAGATAATGTATTATGAGAAGCTGCCCCCAATACACGTCTTCCAAGTAAACTCAAAGCTAAACATAATGATACAAGGCATGAATCTCGAGATCTTTCTATCATCTGCAATAATTAAATATATACGTGAAATAAATATTATAAATATTTATAATTTTTTTTTTTGTATAATCCAAATAAAACATACGATTTTTTTATTAGTTAGTTAAAATTTACAATAATAATTAGATGTTTTTATATTAAATTATTATTTTATTTTATTTATCATAAATAAAATAACATTAAATAATAAAAACAATATAAAATATGGATATTAAAAATTTTTTATTGAAAGTTACAATCATTTTTATGTGGATCATTTAGACATAGTTATAAATATTTTTTAATGAATATTAAATATTAATGCAAAAAATAAAATACATTATTATTACTTTATCTTGCTTATTCGCACAAAATTGAATCCAATCTAAATATACATTGCAAAAACTGCTTCTAGTAATACCACTTGCTCGAAAATCGAAATCTTCATCTATGTTCATATTAAAAACTGGATCCAGATCTAAAAAATTTTTTTCCAATGTTTGTTTCAAAGCATCCACAATTTCTTGATTTTCTAACCATTGCTTCAACTTGGATGATTTTACAGCATAAAAAATTATGCTTTTTACATAATAAGTAACCAATACTTTTCTAAAATCAAATACCTGAAGCATTGATCCTGCAGAATTATCTGATATAGAATAACCTTCTAAAACATACTTTGCACTGGCTACTTCCCAAGCTAACCATCGCTGACTGAAATAATAATTTATACCTTTTATAAATAATTTTATTACTTTAATAATACTTCAGTAAATACTAATTAGATTTTTTTACTTTTTTATACCACACATTTCTTACACTTTTATATTAACAAAAACTTTAATTTAAAAAAGTAAAAAAAATATTTTTGTTACTTGGAAAAATATACTGTTATTAAAATTGACGTACATTTATTATTTTTTTTTTTGGCATAAATATTTTCTATTAATATTAATTACCTAAATGCAGCATTAACGCTGAGTATATGAGAAAAATGTCCCATTTCACAACAGCAACAATTATCATTATCTTCAATTCCTTCGGAAATAGCTTCTACTTCTCTTTGTTGGCAGTAGGTACCTCTAAACTCCAGTCCTCTAAGTTGAAATGTGACTAAACCATTTCCTAGCTGAACAATATGGACAAGACAGTTAAGATAGTCTGAAGCCAGAAGAAAACAATCACCCTGTTCAACTGTACCCCAGCGACCTAGAGCCAGATCACCGTATAAACTATGTTGCAATGAACGTGTTAATTGCTCGTAAAAAATGGAATTTAAATTATTGTCATCTGCACCCAGGTTACGCTCTAGATGTAAAGACATTCGTGTATTTGAGTGATCTACCCTAAAAATATTCAAATTCTTGTTTATACATTATTAACTTTTAAAAATTATTATAAACATATTATTCAATACTTTAAAACTATTTAATTCCTATAATAAAATTCCTTTGATCGAATTAAAGCATTATGGAATTTTATAAGTTTTTTTTATATATTATATAAATAAGTAAAATTTTAAAAATAATTATTTAATCTAAAATTGAGATTAATAGTTTTAAAAAAGTACAATTTTTTTTTTTAATTATCATGAATTACTTCCATTTTTTCACAACAATTGTCAAATTCTAATTGTTAAATAAATAATATATCATGCATTTATTAATATATTAATAAAAAAGAATTATTTTCAGTATACATAAAATAAATAATAATTACAAAAAAATTTAATTCATACCTTCTTGTCTTGTAATCTCTCTCCCAGAACTTGACAGGTCTTACGTAGGAACTCATGAATATTGCACTTCCAAGTAATGGATTAAGAGGTGTACTGAGAATTGCTGAAATACCAGCTTGTAGAAATAACATTGCTGAATGTGGTACTGAAAATGGTTGAGCAAAAGCATGGAAAGCACTGCCCCATGTGATCTGCCATGGTGCTATATAAGTTACGATGAACCTTATCTTGAGTAAAAGTTCGTGAATTTTAGAAAATATGACAGCTGTAATAAAATAGTCGAGAAGGAAGGTCTCACTATTCTGTCGAAAATCCACATGGAAGAGTAGCACAGCAAAGACGAGAACAAGATAGCGCGTTGATGAATCAGCGTAAGCAGATCGCAAGGATTTGAGTCCACAAATGACAATTATTAGAGCCCCTATACTTGGTCCAAATTTCGTAGATATTTTGGTAGATGAATCTGTGAGACCACTCAGAAAGACCACAGGGTATAGAATGTTACGTTCAAAAAAACAAAGATATACGTAGATCTTCTCAAACCACATTATCTTTACTGGATTTCGCACTATTTTGAAACAAAATAAGTTTTATAAGGTAAGCAATTATGATAATTAAGTAAAATAAAATTATAGATCAACTTTTAAAATCATGATGATAAAAATGACATCATCATTATTATTATTATTTTTTTTATATTAAATTTGTATATATTATTATTAAATGTTGCAGTAATTAACGAATTTGTCATATTAAAATTACAATTAAAATATTTTCATATCAAAGAAACAGATTAATTATTCAATTTTCGGTTTTATTTTAATTTATATGGATTGCATGAAATAATGCACGAAAATACAAAAATTGAGTCTTGTATAAATTAAAACAAAGACATGAATCGAATTTTTTTAACCCAATAAAAATTGTTTGAATAACAGAAAATCAAAATATTTTGGCATTTAATTGTGACTAATAATGAAAAGTTTGTCCATTTCATGAATTTAAAATAAAAAAATCAAGAGTTAATATCAACCAATCATTAACGTTTAGCATGAAGTCAAATAAGCATTGATCTAGTTCTATAATATTTATTTTGTAAGATCAGTAAGATTTGATATGATCTAATATAAGCTATTCAAATCTAAATTCTTGACGGGGAACACTACACAACTAGCTAAATCACGCTCCTAAATTCAAAGCTATATACCATTTAAAACTGTTATACAGATTTTGCTAAATAGATAATCACTTATTTTGATTATTAATGAAAAGACTGTTTGAGATCAAACGTTTTTTTATAAAAATATTGTAAAAATTAAATCGATTTTAGAATTATTGTTACATTTATACTATTAGAAAAATAATTCAATTTACTGATAATAAAGATTATGTTATTTAATAAAAAAAATACTTATCAATAATAAGAAATATTATGAATAATTCGATTGTAACATTTTTTTCACGAAAAACCTCAATTTATACAAACCTTTGCTTCGAATTAATTTCAACACTCATTATCATTTCAGTTAAAAATGTTCTCATTTGCGATAAAAATACGGAGTAAATTAATTGTCTTTTAAACTGCAATACTAAAATTATTAATAATAATATATAAAATTTTCTAAATAATTAATATCTAAATCATTATCATATACGTAAATTTTGACTAATATAGGATAAAATCGTTAAAGTTATATAAATTAATAATATTCATTATATTATAATATTGTATTAAAAGATATAATTAATGAAATAAATGATTACTTAAATATTAAAAATTATTTAATAAATACTATATAATTCTTAAATTTTAATTAAAAAATATAATAGTAAATAAAAATATTGAGATTTCTTTATAGTATACTTTTACTGTATGTTATTTATTCATTAAACACACATATTTAAAGGACTTATCTAGCTTCTTATTTTCAAAGAATCTATTTATTCTCTTATTTCAATGATAGACTTAAAAAAGACTAATGAAATATTAAAACTGCATTTTAAATATTTATAAAATGACACTACTAAAAATTTAATTTTACAATATAAAGATCCATAATAAAAATTTTAAATACTTTATTTTTGAAACTATTTTTTTTTAAATGGGTCTATAACTTGTAACTTAATAAATTAAGCAAATAATTAAAATTTGTATAAACTTATATATAATATACATAAGATTATTGCATTAATTTATATAATTTTATTATTTATTGTATATAGGAAACTGTAAAACATTGCATAAATTTAATATTACATTTTATTATAAAATATAATATAATACAAAAATTACATAAAAAAGTATTAAATTGGGTTATTAAAAACTGCTGCATTTAAAATTAAATTTTTCAAAATTATTGTTAATATTCATTTAAATTTGAGATTTTACATTAAATTTAAAAAATACGTATCTAATGATCAAAATTTATAATGCATGTTATAATTTTTTTACTGCACGTAATATATACCAGTAAAAAGTTGTGGGAATAAAATTTAAAAATAATAATTTTTTTTACCTTCAAATTGTAAATGCTCAAAGCTACGTAATATAGGTCTTGCAAGGCATAGCCATGGTAACTGCTTTCTGAGTTGAGGCATGACGTAATGCAAAAGCAGACCTAGTAAACCCGTAAATGCCCATAGTATTGGATTAACCTCGGGTTGTAGGGCTGTAAAAAATGTCGAAGAATGTAACGCAAAAGAAAGTATTCCAATCACCGAACACGCGATAATATCATTCTTTAATCGTGCTTTGACAGTAGATCTTAGTTTTTGAGGTAATGGATCAAAAATTTCGCAATCAGAAATTTGTTCGTTAACTAGGATTTTCATTTCTTTTTTTTTAGAAGATCCTTTATTTTTCGAAACTTTGTTGCGGGTTATATTTTGTGTAGCTACTAAAGAATTTGATGTGTCATGTCTGGAGACATTTTCAATAATCTGTATCTGTTTTTCTTCGAGGTATACTACAGGTGACCACAAATTTGTTTTTACTATGTCCCAAATTACACTAGGATCCGATGAAGATCTGTTAAAAAAAAATATTTTGAATAATAAGTGTTTATTTCGAGCCATTAAATACGTTTACAATTTACTATCAATGTGTAATTTTAAAGGAATTTATTAAATAACTGAATTAAAATAAATATTATAATTAATTACAGATGGTTTCAAAATTATCAGCAAGTTAAAACAAACACTCATACTAGCACAGCCAGCATAGTTTACTTAATATAATATTCATGAATATAGATTGATTACAAATAAAAAAAATTTCTTTTAATTTATCTGAATCTGTGTAAATAATTTTATTAATATTAAAATTAGAAAATTCGTAGACATTGTATTACATGTTTTCATTATATTTATACTTTTAATTTCGATAATTCAAATTAAATAATTTATTTTATTTTAATATATTCAATATATAATACATATAAAATACCTGCTGAGATGATAAGAAACGGCAACTAGGAGTCCTGCAAAAATTGAGAAAAGAATATGTTGTGATGCTTTAGGTTCCGTTAGTGCTCCATAAGCAAACCCATAAAGAGTTAACACCGTTATTACACTTCTGCATAAACAATAAATTGATGAAAATAGACTAGTACTAGCAGTACCACCAAATAAATGAATATCGACGTGTTCGCATAGATACATAATGAAAGTATTGATTTGCGGAAATAGTCCAAGTGAAAACACAATTGGAAAACAAAGTAAAAAAATAAGAAGGACGTTGCGTATTTGAATGATGATATTGTTGTCGAGGATTTGCATACCATATATTTTAAATTCAGAATCCTTGAAATTTTTGAGAGATAATTCAAGAATCAATATTATACTGGTACAAAGAATGAAGTATATTGGCCTGAAAACATAAGCAATTATCAGTACATTTATTCATTTAAATAAATTTAATAAAATAGACATTCAAAATTTAAAAAAAAAGATAATTATTATTGTATAAAAATATGTAGAAGTCTCAATTGAGTAAAATTATTTTATTTAAAGTAATTAAATCAATATATACTAAATGAAATCAACTGAAACGAAAAAATGATAGAGGAGGATTATATCATAATATTATGTTTCATTTATTTTCTTAAAAAAAATGATATTTACAATTATTCCCTATGACCCATAAAAATCTCAAGTTAGTGTCCTAAAGAAAAGAGTGGTAATGACAATATATACGCCGTTATTTTTTTTTTTTTATGTATTTTTTTTACATACCGACGTGATTCTGCTCATGCGTTAAGTGCCTACTTCATGTTGTATTCGTCGTTTTTACTCAAGTGAATTTTACGACCCAAATTCGCAGCATTGAGCTCATTTGTCACTTATTAACATAACGTATTGCGACCGTCTGTCACTGCCCACTCGTAAAATTGTTTCTTAAGATTAATTTAAAAATTAACGAAATTATATGATAATATATTTCGATTCGCTGAGTATGTACTGTGTGACAAAGTTGAGGAACAAACAAATACTATTTATAATATGAAACTCGGATTAAAACTACGCCTAATATTCAAAAATTTAATCTACGGAAATGATAATAAACTGTAACATTTTCGATTCATACACAAATTGCACTGTAAAATATTTTATAACTATAATAATATAATTAATTTTTTATATTTTAGAAATTATTTACGTAATTATGCAATAATTAATAAATTAAAATATATTTAATTTTTAAATCACCTGGAAAAAACAACGATGCGATTAAAACCATGTGTAGGTGATGCAGCATCAGGCTGTACAGATTTCAACAGTGAGTATTGACATCCAGCAGTTACAAAACAAAATATGAATGCAAAGATATCCCGATAAAATCCTTGTTGCAATATCAACAAACTCAGTCCAGCTACTGCTACGGCCAGAATCAAAGAAATTATGGTTTCCAAGACGGTTAAATTTCTATCAAGAAGTGCCAAAAGGGATAGTCGATCGAATCGCACCTTAATATGTGGTAACTTTCCGATTTTCCACTTATAATAATGACGAGTAGGTTTCATTTTAAGATGATTTGGTTCGTCAAAACCAATAAATTCATTTATAAATCGATTCCAGGAAAGATTTTCTTGATGTATTGGCAAACTTATAACTGGCATCTGTACATATAAAATATTAATTATAAATGTTAATAAAAATTTGTTTAAAACCTGTTTTTCTATTTTTGTTTAATAAAATTCAATCAACGTTTCATATGTCTCTTATTATTAGATAATGTGTATGTGGTATAATATTTGAATACTTAAAAATTCTGTGTACGAATTTCTTTCCAAAAAAATTAAATATTAATAAAATAATCAAAAAAAATTCAATGGATATACGCTGAATAGGTACATATTACATGAGGTTTCAATTTATGTATTATTCTTAAATGATACATTATATTTTTAACTGTTTTTAAAGTACATTTATAAACAAATACAAATTGTTCTCTACATTAATAACAAAAGAATTAAAATTAAATAAAAAAAGAATTATGCAGCTGATAAAAGTGTAACAGGAAATTCCGCTAATGAACGAAGATTACGAAAATATCGATCAAGGAAATATTTCAAAATGAAACCTGCGATGCGCCTATTAACCCATAAATTGGGAAATACTCATCGATAAATGATAAAATCCTATGACGAACTACGAATTAAGCCTAAAAATGGAGACACTTTCATGGTGAGAGGATCCAAAAAGGTTAGCACTTTAATATAATAAATAGAGTTAAGGCAGAGTAAGAGGAGAATTTAGTTAAGAATATTCTTGGTTCATTTATTATTGTTATTCTTTGGGGAGGGGGGAGTAAAAGTCAGTAATGGGTCAGTAACGATCAGTAATTTTCTTTCTGAGAAACTTTCAAGATTTAAAGAGTAAGTTGATTCCGGTTCAGGACTCTAGTCAATATAACAACACGATACTTATATTTCAATCAATGAAGATCACGATTATAATTGTAATTTTTGACACAATGGTGGGAAAATATATTATTCATGCATTAAAATATCTCTCCTTCGATTTGTTTTCAATAAATCGGTATTCATCCACGAATAACCGTTGTTGATTTTTCTAATATCTACTATCATAATAATATATATAATTCTAATATCTACGGTAGAAAGTAATCTGGTTAATAAATAAATAAAATATATAAATATAAAATAACTAATAATTACGCAAGGGAAAATAAGTTCGTAACACTGTCAAATTATTTTATTGTCTTTTATTTTATCGTTTATCATTTTGAAAATTGTAAGGGAAAAACCCTCACGAGAAGAATTTGCAGTGCCCCGACAGCGCGCCGTTCTAGAGCCCCGGCGCAGTGTGCGAGCGCCTCACCAGCCTCCGCCCAGGCAGCCGACATGAAGTACAAGACAAAGGAGTACCCCTACTCCCACCCACGGTCAACGATCGACAAAGACGCCCCTCCGCCGACGCTCATAAAAGCACCGATCCTGCCCTTTGAAGAGCAGTCGATCAACCCGGTCGGCTTCAAGAACCATCTCCAGGATAACTGGAGGGTTCACCCTGAGGACGATTACGGAGCCACTGTGTGGGACAAGTGAAACGTATACCTCCACAGTCGGCTCCCCAGGCCAGTCGAAATCCCTCGATGTCAACGAGTATCTCCTGAAGAACTGGAGGCTCGTTGCTACGGCACTGCGAACAAGATAGGGTTAGCGAGGACTGACCCGGGCGACAGCAAACGCTGGACTGACGGGCGCTAGCGCTAGCACAGCGGACAGCGGCTTCATGCTGAGTAACGTACAGGATAGCGGGATTACTCCGGCAGCACGGAGCGTCGACACCCGACTGACCCTTAGCCCACGAAAGACCCCTGGTGGACGCCAGAACAATTACCGCGTACGGCAATCACCGCCCCACCGGTGGCCAAATGGCGAACTAAAATTCCCCGCGAGGAATTTTAGCGTACAAACGAAGCCGACACCAACGCCACCTCGCCGCCGTATTCGCAAATAAGTTTACTGACCCGCTCAAAATAAATACCCCGCCGATAAACCGTGTTTTTGATTAATTGTATAGATTCACCATGGATTATTAATTCTTTTGTACGAAGATAATGTATTCCTTTCTTTTTAAAGTTTAATTAAATTTAAGTTATTGTTTTAAGTCGCCTTGTCATTTTCACTCACCCAATCACCTCACCAAACCCGGACACCGACGAGTTCTATCCCGGCCGAACGAGAACTAACTGTCACAAAATAAATGTTTAATGAGTAAGTATTCATGAATAAAATGAGTATTCTGGTAATTAATGTTGATTCTGTTTAGAAATCAATAATTACCGGGACGGTAAACATGAAATTATGATTATTTTATTAGTATTATGTGTCTATTTATAATTAATTTGCGAATATTTAATTCTCGCGTTATAAAAAATGAATAATTTACATTTGAATTAGAAGTTACATGTATAGAGATAGTAAGTGAATTTAAAAAAAAAACTATTTTTTTAATGTCTTTAATATCCTTTAACTGTAGAAATTATCCTATGAATCATAAGTGAAAATCATTGAACAGCACTGCTTTTTCCCCCATCTGTAACCCCATGTGTTTTAAGTTTTGTATCATTTAGAAGAAATATTATATTGTTATTAATCTATTGTACTTCATAAATTACGGGAAATCTATTCACTCTGCAGCAAATAAATAGGAATCCAATCATAGTTACTGCAGCAATCATACACGAATATTGATCTAATACATAAATAATGTTTTTTCTATAAAATTTTGTTATAAACAGCATTTATTCAGCATACGGGCAGTATCTATATAATTTATACAATTAAATTACAAAACAATTTTCTTAATCTATGAATAGTATTTATTAAGTATAAATAGTATTAATTAACTATATTTATTCAAAAGCAGTGGTCTTAAAAATCAGAAAAAGTTTTGAGTAATCTGTCGCAAATTTATACGAAGCTCTTTACATATAAAAATCCGAAATGAAAATAAAATTTAAACATATGTAGATATTTCATTCTAGCTGTCAGAGTAGACACCTTATTAGGAACGACTCTGGTGGCTTTTATTAAGCCTCCAACGCTAGATCAGAGATACTGTTTCATTGTGTTTCTTAGGTGTCTTTTTTTAAAAAAAGTGAAAAAGATTTATCGCTACGTACTGGAAATAAGTATTAGGATTACGAACAAATATTGATAAGAATGGTAAATAATAAATGATCAATTAACCCACACCATATGGAAATTAATAAAGAAAAATTGTTAATATCCACATTCTGCAATGATAGTCTTTCTTCTTGATTAAATTATATGAGATAAAATATTAGTGTGATCAGTAACCTTCGAATATTTTACCAAAATCGTAATCGTTCAATGTAAAAAAACGAAGAAAGCTTGAAGAATAACGCAGATAATCAATACTCAAGAAGAGCGATATAAGATAAAATGAGATGAAGTACGAACGACTCGATAATTAAAAATGATATTAATATAATTATATAATGAAAACAACTGTTAACATAAAAAAAATATAAGAAGAATGAAAGTTAAATAATGCAAGCCATTATCTAACTTTTCTCAAGATAATAAAAGTATTTTTTACGGTATACAAAGTATGAAAAATCCAAAATAAACATGATTAAAAATGTAGAGGTTGTATTTATATTGTTATAATTTTTGTAGGTATGATCAAACGGTATGAGAACAATACAGAATGTAAAACTCGATTAGTTATTACTTTCCTGGAAGTAATACAAGATGGCATAAACGTGAAAGCGTTGTTTTTAATGTTTTTATTCTGGCAATACTAATACAGTTTTCTGGCTCATATGGCGTAGTTATTACTTTTACCGCATGCGTTTTGTTAAATTAAAAAAATGAGATTTAATATTATTTTAAACTTCTCTTCCACTTCAAAATAGATTTAAAAACTAATACGAGTTATAAAGTTTAAAATAGTAAATATGTAAATTTAATTCATTTTATAAAATTAATAAATTTAATAAAAATATTTATTAAGATGTGAAAGCACCTTGCTCTTAATTATTATTTAAATATTACAATAAATATTACAAATTCAACCATTCTGTTGTAGTATACTTTATACTTATTTGCATTGATTAAAATTAATTAAAAGAATTAAAATAAAATTTGATTTAATTTTGCATATAAATAAGTTTAGAAATGTACTTGTTTATATATGTACATATTTGTAAGCCTCGCCGTCATTTTATTACTCTAAAGCTAAAATACTATAAGACAACTATTTCTATTATATCTTTTATAATAAAGTGTCTTGATCTTTCATTTTTTTAAAAATATATATATTAGATCTGTTATCAAGCCTATAAAAAAATTAGAAAAATCAAGTTTTTTTATTTGTAATTACATTTTTTTTATCTGTACTGTTCAAAAACCATTTTGAACACATAAATTCCGATTAGAATACGTGTTAAATTAAAGTTGCTATGACTTTTTTACTGTCTTAAAAATTTGAAATATACTTTTTTAGTAACTAATTGGACTCGATTATATTGCTTTGATCTATACATGATTCATGCTTAAAATAATATAGCCTTTCACAAAACTTAAAATATCTCATTATAAATGTTGCTAAAAAAATTCTTACTACATTTTACATTAACCGCTCTTAAAAATATATATTAAGTTACTTTATTTCATTTTTTCTCACCTGGTTTCCAGCAATTTCAACTGATCCGCTATTTGCTTGGTTATTAGGCTCTAGATTTCCTAAAAGATTTTGGAGTCTTCTATTTCTATCTGCTAGTGAATCTGGTAACAATTGTCGATATGGCAGCCTCTGAGTATTTTCATTGGATCCATTGGTAGAACGAATACTGCTCTGATTCGCGCTAACATTCAAAGATGTCATGGTCGTTGGTATTGATCCCTGTGATTTTGATTGATTAATGTCGCCATTTCCATTGATATTATTAATAGGTGAAGGCAATACCGACGATGTAAAAACGGGTGGTGTATCAATTATCACTGTTAGTCCTGTGGGTATCATGTGCACTTTGTATCTTAATGTCACTAAACGATGATCTTTTTACACACATAATTTTCTAATTTAGTTATTTAAATTTTCTACTATGTAAATAAACAAAGAAAATTAGTTTTATAATTTATAAATATTAATAAATATATAATTTTGAATAATTTATAAAATGTCATAGATTTATATTATTTTATTTGTAAAACGTTTACTGTAAGTTATTAAATATTAAAATTTTGACTTGACTATAATAATTTAAAAAATACAATATCTCAGAAATAAATTTTTTTATTATTTTAAATAAAATGATTTAAATTTATTTTCTTTTTGTAATATTAAAATATTAAATTAAAAATATTAAAATGAAGGTAAACATTATTGAAAAATTATAACTTCTAAATAAAAAATTATCTGCATCCACATACCAGCAGAATTCAGTGAGAGACTGCTGTAATTATTATTAGACAAATTTGACAGGTCATAGTTTTCATCATACAGTATATTCTGATTTAAATGTTGACGCAACAATTTGTTTAATAATTTCTTGTTTTCTTCTGATGGAAAAAGTCGACTTCCAGTAATAGTTGAATTTTTTTTACTCTTAGTTAAAATAGTAGTATGTTGCTCATCCAAAGATTGAATCACTGAACCATCGCCAACATCGCGTAAATTATACATCATATTTTCAGGTGACTCTGGTTTCGTTATACGATAAAGAAAATGGGTTAATGCTATTAAATCTTGGTCCTGTAAATTATTTTAATTTTATAGAATAATTTTCAAATCTTTAATTTAAATATTAATAAATAGTATTTATAAATTTCATAAGAATAACTAAAGCTTATCAATAAACATATGTTATGTAATTTTAATATAATTCTATATTAGTCTAAAAAAAAAATTTATTAAATGAAAATTTTTATCTCACTGTAATATGTGTCGAATGGTTTACGCGGTGTCTGCGCCTTGATCTATTGGATCTATGAAGTCGGTTGTATCTTGATCTTGAATTACGTATATCATATGGAGCACAAGTTACTCTAAGATCTGCCATCGTAGTAGATTGACGAGGAAAATCTGGATCCCTTGTATTTGTTGGATTTAGAAATGCAGCTAACAATGGTGGTGCAGGCAACCGCCGAAAAGGACATAGACTGCTCAATTCAGTATGAGAACCTCCTCCGATATATGTCTCTGGACGATTGAATCGTGCACCAGTGTCGCTATTTTGACTACTAATTTTGAAATGATAATTAGAAAAATAAATAAGAGAATAAAATAAAATATATACATTTATTTTAATTAAATTAAGAATTAAAAATTTATTTTAAGTATATAAATAATTGTAAACAAATTTTAAAACATTTTAATACAGTATTACAATTAATATAAACTCAGTAATTACCTTATTATTAAGAATGAACAAAATTAAATATTTATTAGTTTTACTGACTAAATAACTTTATTGAAATACGAACATAAATAATAAATTACTATAAACTGAAGGTTTTTATTTGACAAAATTAATATAAATATATATAAATATAAATATACATATATAGAGGGGTTATAATGCGATAAAAGCTTAGAAAAAGAAACCCTTACTACTAATGACAACCAGTAATCATTGCAATGTACTTAATTCCTTTATTCCGACACCTTGATATAAAAATTAGCTTATTACAAAAATTAAAAACGTGTATGAATGTTTTGAATCTTAACTGTTAAAGTGAGTTCTTCATTCAAATTTCTGAAAGATTACTTAGGCGCCAATCACTGAATACATTTGTGCATGTATATACATATATATGATATTAAAGTTATAAATTATAATGTAAATGTAGTTGATTATAATATTAAATTATTAAATTATATAATTGTCGAGGATTAATTCAAATAAAAATATTGAATATTTATAAGTTATAAAATTATACATAATTACTATTTTACTTTGTTTGCTTGTTGTTACTCGTACTGAGTCTAGTGCCGTTTATTACACGTTCGCGACGTTCTCTGACTCCAGCCGTAGATCTTTTATGTTTGGGTCTTTTAGATAATTCATCATTTGTTTTCTCCTCTTGTTCATTTACTAAATTCGTTATTTCAACACTACAATTGTTATTATTACTACTGATGCGAACACGATTCTGCTTGGGTATGGCACCTTGTTGACGTTTATTTTCAACTTCGGTTTGGGTTGGCAAAAGTTTTCTCTTTACCTCATTCTCAAAACTAAGAGTAGTAGTACTAGACGAACCGGAGTCTGGATCCTTATTTGGCAAATCTATTTATATTATTATAGAAAAAAATATAAGTTTTTATTTAAAAAAAAATTTCTATTAATACTATCTTGAAAAATACATTATTGTACAAGTTTCTTCCCCCACTCTCGGAAATAGCTATTGATATAGAATATTGAATATATATAAGACTATATTTAAATTAATTAATATACAACACACCAGTATCATTCTGATAGAAAACATATATTATAAATAATTACATTAAAAATAATATAATACATTATTCTATTATTGTTACGTACGTAATGTAATTCGACATAATTTATAAAATAATAATAATATACGATATTTAAATACCTAACAATTATATTTTATAACAAACAAAAATAATGAAAATATGAAAAAACTTCAGCATTCAAATAAATATTGCTATACATATATATGTAACGAGATCACGAATGACTCGTGAGAATGTATACATTTAGAAAACGTATCATATAGCACCCGTGATACAGGAGCCCGAAATGAAAATGAATTTTTGATTGAAATAAGGAGAGGAGGTATCCGCTTAAACTTTAAGCGATGTAATCGAATAATTTGGGCATAATAACGAGCGTATAGCCTATGAAAATGTATACGTTCAACGAACCGACCTTTTAGCAAAAGA
Source organism: Eupristina koningsbergeri (assembly GCA_018907245.1). Taxonomy (NCBI): domain Eukaryota; kingdom Metazoa; phylum Arthropoda; class Insecta; order Hymenoptera; family Agaonidae; genus Eupristina; species Eupristina koningsbergeri. Next base: position 26,546 of record JACCHV010000127.1, on the reverse strand, counting down.
ACAAATAAAAAACTTAACTGTAATTGTGTAGAATATCAAAACGCGATTCAAAATATTGAAAGAAATTTAATAAATAGTAGTATTGTAAATTAAATCGAAAATTTTAAGAAATAACTGTTACAGAGTGGGGATAAATAAGCTTGATGAAACTAAAGAAACAGTATAAAGATCACTTGATTTTGCACGAGTTCAGATGATCATCGGATTAAAGAAATAAAGCATAAATTATCACAACTTATATTAAATTTATTATAAATTTGTTTATCACTTGCTTATTATTACATTTATTCTAATCAAACGAACAATATATATGTTCTAATGTAAAATATATTAATTACTAATCACATAGTTAGATCATTTGAAGCTTTTTATTACACACAAACTTTATATTTAAAATTTTAATTTGAGTGATTTTAAGGTAAATAATTAATTTTCAGAATAAAAGCAAAATGAATTTCGCTAAATGCTTGCTGTAAACAGTATATGAAGTTAATACCATAACTATTTGAACAGATAATTACGGTATTCAAATGTCATTAATCGAATAATTTTATTTGCTTTAATAGTGCTTGTATGTTTTAAAAAATTCATTGATTTTAAGGTAAAATTGATTATACCCAGCAAAGATGTCAATAAAACTCTTATTTAGGTATTATGGATATGAGGGTACCATTAGTTATAAAAATTTGATAAATAATCAATATATAAAATCTTTGAAGGATCTTTGGATCTAAGATTTTCAAAGACTATCTTTAAAAAAATAAAATAAATGAAACTAAAAAAATTATAGATGGATATAAGTATAAATGACTTGAGTTGAAAACAGTATAAGAGCTTTCTTCAGTCCGAGACCCACCCGTAATGGAACTCGTAATAAAATGGTGTTTTAATTTAAGAAACAGTAAAAAACAGTTCGAAACAAAAAATAATATAAAGGTGTTAATAGGCTGATTCATAGACTGCCACCTCAATAAAAGTACATCTGAAGCATTTCCGAGATTTGTCTTATAGATTTATCTTATACTATACAAAAAGACAAATCTCAGAAATGCTTCAGATACAATTAAATACTAATACTGTAAACAAACATGAAGACACTAAAATGTTAAACGGACTTTATAAACACCTGACGTCATTGATGACGAGTTACACAGCTGAGATATAATCCTCGACGTAATCGTACTTTGGTGTATTGGAAATTGACAAATCGACAATACAAGTCGTGCTAAAACCTGCGTTCGAATATACTTAGGTAATATACTTAATACACTTACTTTTATATATATTCTACTATTATATTGTATTGTTTTAATTTGTTAAAAAACTTTTCAATAAATTAGGCCTGAAAAAGACAACGAGTTGTCGGAACATTAGCGCAACACATTTATAAAAATGTGTTTTTTATCAACCTAACACCATAAAGAACCTTTTCCCATTTAACATATCTATATGGAGGGTGTTGTTCAAAATTCTATAACTAAATCAAATAAAATTGTGAAATATACGAAGAAAAATTTTTTCACTTATTTTTAACAAATATTTTTACTGTTAATTAAGTCGGCTTCTTTTTCTTTTGGTATCTATTAAGATGATATATATATAGAAGTAAATGCTACGCACAATAGATTTTTAATTGAACTGCACAGAATCCAAATATATAAACAAGTGAAAATATTTATGTAATTATTTAAATATATCTTTATATATGAAGTCCTAACAAATTTTTAATTATTCTTTCTCTATTATTTAGTTAGATTCATTAATCTAACTTAAAATATAAGTAATTCATTCAAAAAAAATTATTACATCTATCTTGATATATATATTTAACTTCAATTTTCATTACATAAATTTTTTAAACTATTAGACAATATCTTTTACAGTGATTTATACTTACGTTTAATAGCCCATGGTTCACCTTCACCATTTTCAAATAGCCAATCAATACCAACTACACTACCCAAATACATTGGATCTTCAACTAATTTTAATTTCTCATTTCTTTTCTTTTTACATCTTTCACTATCGGACAGATCCCAACTACTCTGACTAGTATTACTTAGCCTGCGTTTCACCATAGGCTTAGACTCATCTAGCAAAGCATCTCGGGAATTTGTTGAATCATTATCAACAGTTTTATCTACAATGTACCTTAAAAATAAAGAATTTAATAGTACACATAATATGAGAATATTATATCAAAGATTGCGTCGGGTTATCTAGGTAATTATATCCATGACTAACTATTGTTATTAGGCCACTAAAATCTGTATGTGTTCTTGTTTCAAAATGTCAAAATATTTTCTTTTGCGTATCAAACTTGTCAAATTTTCTATATATAAAATGCAATTCAAACGAACCTTTACTTTTCCATTTTCATGTAAAGAAAAAAAGCAATTGTATATCCTCCTTTACTGTGAGGCTTATTGCAAATGAGTTCAACTACATTGACTAAATAAATTTCAGAATGCTTATTTATAATATATAATAGGTGCTTCTTTAATATTAATCAATTTTTTTTAATATTTCATTTAAATAAATAATTTAGTAAATAATTACTTTCATTAATCAAAAATATATTGACACTTTGTAAAAGATCTTTAAAATGTTTAATATAATTAGATAGTGGTGGACTAAACAATGAAACTGAAACATTTCAGTGTATGTAATATATTTTAAATGAGGTTGTTTAGTTTCTCTGTAACTGTCTGAATATATATTTACTTATACTACACATTAAAGAAATGTTATAAAAATTAAATAATAAAAACTGATCACATAAATATTTATTTTTTAGTACTATAATTCAATTTGTATTAATTTATAATTAACGACATAATAATTATATGTATACATAACGAATGGAAGATGATTGTTTAAACATTTCAATATTGTTTGAACATATTGCTGATTAAAAAATAATATGTTACCTATTTTCTTTAAATTAAAATAAAAAACATTATGAAAATTTATTTTGATATATACAAACCTTAAAAATGTGCTGTCATTTTCTTTTTGTTTAAATAAAGGACTACATGAGTTCTTTACATTAGAACGCATGGAATTCTCAACGATTTGCTCATCACTTTGTTCAGCTATTGGGTGTACAATTTCTGATCCACAACTGAGATATGGTAATAATTGTAGCTGATTACGTTTTAATGTATTTTGTGGTAAAGACTATAATATAAAATAAAAAATTTAACTAAAAATTGAAACCATAAATATTATTAACATACAAAAATAATTGTTGGGTTAATAATGATTAGATACAAAAAATACTATTATTAAAGTAGTTATTAAAATAACTTATTGCAAAATGGTAAGTTTATTGGTAAAAATTTGTGGTCACATATTTTATGAGCAACACTTTTAGCATAATTCAATTCTTTGTAAAATTACGAATGACGTCATAATATTTGAAAGATAAATTAATCTTGCGTCCGTCACTGAATACGAGAATTTCTATCAAGTATTAATCATTGTAATTCCCGCTACATGAAATTTATTTCGTGAAGTTCAATTAATAAATCCATATTCTCCTCTTATAATTAGTCATATTAACCTTTTAACGCTTTTCATCATACACTTCATATGATTTTAAGTATATAAAAAAATCCGCATTCATATAAAATCACAAGTGTTTTAAACGTTTCTTTATATTCTTTTGTAGACGTTCTTTATCATTGATTGTCGTCTACTCTTCCGGATTCAATGCTTAAATCAAAATATTTATATGCATACTATTTTTATTAAATATTTTTTAATAGTCGGAAAATAGATTGTTAAATATAGTTCTTTTCTTATATAAAGCAATCTTTTACACTTTCAAATTTAGCATTAAACTGACTGAAATGGCTAAAATAAATTTTAAAATAAACTCTGGATCTCTAACTATATCGCTTTAAATTTTTATAATAGCATTATCATTATATAAAACAAATAAATAAACATTTATTAAAATAAATTATTTATTTTTAAAATGAATTGATTTTTCATACATATGAACTAACTTTTGGGGAAAAATGGAATTTTATATTCATAAATTATTTGTTACAATAAAAATATATTTATCAATTTAAAAAAAATAGTTGATAATTTAAATAAATTTTAATCAAACCTTTTTGGTATTTATTGTTTCTAAGCTTTGAGGATGTAAAGGCAAATTATTGTCATCTGAGGAATTATAAATTTTATTAGATGCTCTAATTGTTTCAAGACTCTGAGGGTGAATAAATTGTTGAAGTGGCACTTTAGATATAACCTAATAAGATGAAATTTATTTTTAGTTACTACTTATTTGTTAAATTAAAATCTTAGAAACAACATGAAGATATTAAGCGTCAAGATTTTCAAAAATTTAGCATGTAATTGTACAAAAGAGTATTGAAATCAATAATTTTTCATACTTCAGCAACATACATATATAATTTCTCCATGAAGAATTGAGTTTGTTTTTCATTTTGCGACTACGGCTCGCAACGATTTAGGAGAAATGTAGTTTTTTCTATTTGTTCCTTTTTCTTTTTTTTTATGTTTTCGATAATTATAAGCGACATGATTTTGTTTCACGCGCAGTATGTTTTAAATTTTGAAACACGGCACAGTGAAGCGATTGATGGAGCGACAATACGTGGTAAAATTTTAGCTTACGGTTTAGTAAAACTATTTTAAAGATGTTTTTAATGTTAAAAAAAGTTTTTAAATGTAGCTGTATGATAAATCCAGGGTGCCATCGATTACCCTAATCCTTAAATAATCTTTTAGACTCAATGATATGTGCATACATTGGGAGTTAAAATTGATTTAGATTGTTTTTGGGTGCTGAGAACGGGAATAATTGGTGATCTTCTGGAGAGCCTTCTATGATTTTTCTACATGCAATTTACACATAATTTGATCCTTAAAGATATTTTTTAACATTTAAAAGTCTTTACAGCATTTTATTAAGCCCCAAATAAAATTTACTGAGTAAATATGTTCTAACAGTCGTTCCATTGAGCTGTATCACAAAACTGAAAAACATTCTTTGCGCGGAACAAAACCCCTAATTATCGAAAAAACAAAAAAAAAGGCACACCTAGAAAAAAATAACTCCTTATTTATGAGATCTCTCCCAAATCGCTATGACCAATAATCACAAAATGAAAAAAAAACTCGATACTTCAAGGACAGACCATGTATATCAATAATATATAGTATAAATAAAATGAAAATTTCATAAATGTTATGTTTTATAGAAAAATAGTCGTAAGTCAGATTGTAAAAAATTTTTCTCGAAATTATGTTTAAAATATTACTCTCATTTTAGCTTGTTGATAAATTATTCGATTGATTTGAAATTTACAAATAATATTAAAAACTTCTTTTTTACATATAAAAAATTATGATTTTTTTTTGATTTTTAAAAAATTCTAAATTTGAAATACAATAAAGTGGCGTTTTGTTTGTAATGTTTATAAAAAATAAATAATTTTTCAGAATGCTACTAATTTTTTCATTTTCAATATTAATAAATGAGCTGAATATACATAAATTTATCTAATTTAATATATACAGTTCCATAGTATTCAATATACTTTAGTATAATTGTATTATTTAACTTACTTCAAGAGACTGAGGATGTGATGGAATTTTACTTTTATCTCTATCTTCTCTCTTTGATATAACAGATATAATTTCAAGGCTTTGTGGGTGATCATTCAATAACTGAGCTTCTGTAATAATTGAATTCGAATTTAATCTTCTGACACTCTGATTGTACTTCCAATATTGATAATCATCTGTTTGCTCCAATTCTAGACAACTAGTTTGCTTTATTTGACTTTCTGAGCCAGTTTTGTCAAGATGATTTGATTTTAAATAACGCGATCTCGAATCTTCTGATGAATGTCTACAGAATTTTTTTGACAAATGACTTTTTGATGATGAAATCATGTTTTTGCCAATATTTGGCGTTATAGGTCTTCGTTCTATTTTAAAATATATTCAAAATATATAATTAGAATCCGTGAAATAAAACAAAAATAAAAAAATTGATTCAATTTTTTTTTCAATTCAACCATTTACTTAAAATTAAATAATGTCAAAAATTTTTTAACATAATTCTTAATTTTTATTATATAAAATAAACTAATTATTTAACTTGACGATAATCGTTTAGTACATAAAAAATTTGTATTTTAAATAATGATCGCATCACATTAAGCAATGATATAATTAATATTAAATAATTATACATTTTTGTAAGCTCATTAATAATAAATAAATAAATAAATCTAGAATTACTAAATAATAATTTTAGAAAACAATAAGTTTTATCATGCCAATTACATGAATTAGACCATTTCGATGAGAAGTGAATTTTTCATCATTATTATGGTTTTTTATTTAAAAAAAGTACAAAATTCAACAAAGTTGATTTTATATAATACTTCATATTCCATTTACTTATTTTTTCATTACTGAAAGTAATTATATATAATTAATTTTTTTTGTTATTAATGGTATTATATTTATACTGAATTTTTTAAATTATTTTGAATATCTTGTAAAAAAAAATTTATTGAAATATGGTAAAAAAAGATACTAAAATTTAAGTAAGGTTCTATTGCAGGTTGCGTGTAAAAAGTAATTAATTCGACTTACGGCATGAATCAATATAAAATGAAGAAGAATGAGTGGAACTTGTTCCTCCTAAGTTAGCTATGAGGTAAAAATGTAACTAGGCTACTTTGCTTTTTGCATTATGATATGTACGATTATTTACTACGCGTGGCTGTTGGGGCTTCTACCTCATATTAAACCAGCCACTGGGCTAGTCGATACAGACTGCTTCTGATCTGGATCATCTTGTCGCTTCAAGAAAAATGGGAGACTAGCTCAGTTTCATACACGGATTAGCGTAAATGAATATGTACATGTCGTTAACTCGTTTACTGGGTACAAGAACTATATTGACTCCAAATGGCTCATTTTTTTTTTTTTTTTACATTCTACCGTGGAAACGAAGATAACTGATACCAACAGCTATGACAATTAAGACAGTCCTACATTTGAGAGGAAGAGCTTAATCTTAGACTGAGAGGGGTAGAAATTAATTTTTGTTCATCAGGATCCCTGGTTTTTACTTAATGAAACGTAAGCCTAGGAAAGAGGATTTATTGCAATATGAACCTATACCTGAGCACGCATGAGGGACGGCACGTTTAAATGGAAGCCAAAGTTTACCTCCTCTAACAATTTTCTAGTCTATTACTGTTTTGTTATAACTTATTTCTATTACATTATTGCTGTTATGTTATTTTTCATTTTTTTTTTATTAAATATGGATTTGATAATAAATATTTCAAGATAATTATTTGGGACTTCTATATTTTTTATTTTTGCTTATGTTGTGATTATAAATAATAAAGGTTATCTTATTTATAAAATTATATATGATGTTTCTAAGTTATATATTATTATTAAAATAATAATTTAGAATTATATTAATAGCAAGCAATTTTAAAATCAATTTATAATATTATTTTTATTCATTTTCTAAGATTTAAAATATGTACTGAATTTTATATTTTATTTTCAAATACAAATTTTAAATATGTATTCTATTTGTTAAACACATTGAAAAATACATCAAAATTGCCTTTATTTATACAATGAATAGTATCATCTACTCATTTATAAAAAAAAATGGAAGAGAGCAAATACACTATATTGAGGTTTAAAATTTTTTGATTTTAAGTTCTCCATAACCATTTCAGCAATTGATTAATCGATTATTGTACCAAAAATTTTCTGGAACATATTTTTTTTAAAGGGAGATATGTATTATTAAAAATAAAATTGATTGTCTCAATAATATATTGAATATATAGAGTGAAATACTTCAATTGTATATATATATATGTATATATCAAATGTCTTTCTAAGCTTTATAATAATAATTTAAACAGAATGTTAGTAAAAAAAGAAAGTTAACATTTTAGAACAGGACATAATTATTTATAATTACAATATTACCTATTTTTGTTTTAAATTCAAAACTATTTATGATTCTATAAATAAAGTTCAGAACATATTGCTTTTAGGATATCATATAATATTAAAAAAAATAATGATTGAGACTAGTTACAATTAAATCATTAGCAGATTTTTGATAAAAATATACTTTTGGTAAATTTATATTTTTATAATACTCAAATATTTTGAAATAGTTTATACCAAAAAGTAAAAATTGCAATCTTTTAGTTGAATATTTTATTGTAAACTTATTGATTATATATTTTGTGTAATTTTTTTATAATAAAAAACAATCAAAATATTTCTATCATATTAAAGATTGTGATAATACTTTTTTCATTACTCAAAAGACTCAAAAATAAGATTTAAATAATTTATTCTTTTAACTCAATTACCATAAATTCTATTTCTATAATGCTGTTCATGATCATCCTCTAACATTGAATCTGTTTCATTTACATTAATGTTAGTAATGGTTGGTTTATTTAATTGTGAAACCTCTTCAGAACTTTCAGAACTATTTTTTCGATGAATTTCAACTTTTAAATCTATTGTTGAATTTGGTTTATCTCTTGTATAATCAGATGTTATACTGTCGGCATCACCATTGTGTGTATTTGGTTCAGCATATGAGTTACGAGATGAACATTCAACGGGTGGAGTATCTGTTTTTCCTAAAAAATAGAAAATTAATTATGAACAATAGTTAAAATAGATAAAATGAAAAATATAATATGTCTGTGTATTTTATATAATACAAACCATTTAAAACCTGAAGTTCGATACCGACAAAATCTTGATCTTGTGTATGTTCTCTTCGTTTCATACGACTATCCCTTTTTTTCTCACTTTCTAATTTCTGCTGACTGATATTTTGATTAGGCTCTTCCAAACATTCAGTCGTATCATAAACACAATGGAGTGCATGATTCATGCATTTAATTGTACCAAACAAAACAGCAATTGTAGAGCAATAAGCAAACCAGACATATAAAGTAGGTGGAAAACACTAAAATAAAAGAAATTCTATATACTTATTGATTCCATCAAAATATAATAAAGTAAATCAATAAAAAGAAACATTTTTAAAATTTCATAATGATTAAAAAATATTTGTTTATTTATTTATATTGTTATTTATGAAATGAGTAATTAGTATTTCTTAAAGACCCAATTTGTCTAATATTATAAAATTACATAATTATTTTAAAAAGTTGTAAAATTGCTAAGAATGAATATATAAAAGTTGATTGTAGATAATGCACGCATTATGCATTCTTAAAACTGTATATGAAAAATCAATTTTTTTCTTTAATCTTTCTTATTATTTATTATTATTATTTAAGAATTACGAAAACATAAAATTATATTAATTTTAGTAATAAGGTGCAATCCATTGTTATATAGTACAGTGCTCCCTCATTAAGTGAATACACATTGTTCACCTCTATAAACAAACTTGAAAGATGTGATTAGAAATATAAGCATACTAATTCTAAGCTTGATATTTTCCTTTAAATAATTATAACTGAAAAAATGGTCAACAATTTCTGTAGCACCTTTAAAATTTTATATGTAAAAGTTTATTATAATATATAATGAGAGCAAAAAAAATTTTTGTAATAATATAATTCATAATAAATTTTAGTAATAATAAAATTCATTATTTATAGTAATTTCTCCTTCTAGTAATTTAAAATCCTTATTAAATTTGATTTTTATAGAATCTATATTCAAAGTTTAATTTGATTTGTTCTTATAAATTATAATTTATTTTTTGCCTAATTGTGTAAGGCTAATGTTAACATTATTTTATGTATTATATTAATAATGGATTCAATTGATCAATACAACGCTTAATACATTATAATGTGTATAAAATTGACTGCTGTCATTGTGAAAGAATCAATGCTGAAATCAAACCCAAATTGATAATTGAGATTCAGTGATATCATTACATTAGAGTACTTAGAAACTTAATATAAATTTAAGTTATATAAAAATACACAATAAAGATTTTAATTATAAAATACGACTAATTTCTAAAATAACTATATAAAATTTTGTAATAATCAAATCAATAAGCAGGAAAATATACATATTATTTAACTATCTAACATATGCACATTATTAATGCATTGTTAAGATTTCAGATGCAATTTAGGTATTTTTTATATTTGGCTCAGATTATTTACAAAATTTTACTATGTGATTTGTATCATTATTGTTAAATATGTATTGGTTAGGATTATTTGAATTTTAATATAAAAAGAAAATTTTATTTTATTCTAAATTAAATAAACTATTCAAAACAGTAAAAAAATACCATATTAATATAAATAAATTAAAAGGTAAAATATTGTCTGAAAGATTGGTTAAGTATATGTTTCATAGCTCTAAATTTTATAACAAAAATATAGTATTTCAAAATTATATATAATATAATATTTATACACAAAATTATTAAAACTAATATATCTATGATGGATATTTTTTCATGAATTATTTTACTAAATAATAAAAATATTTCTTAAATAATTATTTGTAAATATAATAAAATAAAAGTAAATATATTATAAACTTGATAAATATCATAAATATTTTAGTACAAATATTGTTATAAAAAAATATGCCCTCAAAAAACTACAGAATTTTATGAGGAAAATACAGTGATAACAATATATATTACATTAGAAAAGAACATTAAATAAATATATTAAAAAAATAATATTGAATATAGCATTAAATTTGAAAATTACATATTGTACAAACTATATTGTTTTATAAAAATAATAAAACTTTTTATATGAAAAAAGATATTTAAAAAACTTACTAAATAGATTGTGAAGGGCAAGCAAAGTAAAAAAAGCCAAATGTAAAGATGAAATGTATTAGAAAATACATCTAAATGGGGATCGTAAAACCATCCACCTGTGAGACTTGCCCACACGCCTTGGCGTAAAATCTCTAATGTTTGTGAACCCATACCAATATTTGTATTCCTTTTTCATCATGTTTCCATAGTGTGTTTTACATTTATTTAAGCATCTCTTCCTCTCCTTTAAATGATTAATCCTATAAATTTGTATAATTTTTTATCATTTTAATTCCTTTATAAGTCTTTACTAAAACCTAGTATTATCAATACTTCAATTTAATTTATAATTATTGCTAAATTGTATAGGGTCAATTTTATTAATTTAAATATCTGTTAATTTATTTAAATTTCTTGAAAACATAAATTTAATGAATTTAAGTTAATTTCATAAATCCAAAATTTAAATAATAACAAAAAACATTAAGTTATAAAAATATTCAATAATATTATATTAGTTAAATACAATTTAAATATTATTAAAATTAGTTTCAAATTAATTCTAATTTTTAATTTTATATTTATTTAATTAAAAAAAAGTTCTTAATTAATATGTATAACAATAAAAATATTTTATTTCTTTCGATATCATAAAGCAATAACTCTCAGGTTTTAAAAAGTAGCAAGTTAACCTTAATAACTTGAATTCTATAAAAAAAAAAGGATGAAAAGAGAAAAAGAAAACAAGGAAAAAGAGAGAGTTTAGATAAAAAATAAATTTAAAAAAATAATAACATGGAATTTCTGCATGATGTAAATATTAAAATCACGTATTCAATTTGTTAAACATGAACTAATGTTATAAGCTTTGAATTTCTCAAGTTCATGCTAATTTTTGTAATATCTGTATAAAATAAATAAAACGTTAAAATTCTTCACAGAACACAAGCACATAATAAACATTAATACAAATACAATTCTTGCTTCTAATTTATTTGAATCTATATAAATAAATACTTTCACAATTTTTTCCACGCTCTGAAATATCAATTAATCAGTTATATCTGTGACATCCATACTGGTTTCTCTTACACTATTTACCTTAGTTTAGTGTTTAGAAAATCAATTCAATCTTTCCTTAATTCTCATTTTATTTATAATTTTTAAAAGCTTCTATTTTTATATATTTTATGCACATAATATAACTATATCCTTATATTACCTGAATACCTGGAAATCTTAAAATTGAGAAATTGACTAAAATTTCCAAGTTTACTTATATTCTCCTCCAGATGGAGAATTTCTACAATTCTGATTGTAATTCTAATCCATCTTTCATCAGTTTAATTTAAAAATCTCGACTAATATTGTAATTAATTTAATTATTGATATTATAAAATATCATATTCATAAGATAATATTATTAATAATTAATACATAATAATAAATAAGTATGATATTAAAATGAAATTACTTTTATTACTTTATTGAATTTTATTTACATGAATATAAAATGGACAAATGCTAGCCTATAATTTAGATCATTAATATAACAAATTCTATAATACAACAAAGAATTAACTAAATTTAATATTTCGATAAAAATTAGTAAAATTAAATTGTGATATTATATTCTACTATTCGATTTACTCAAAACCAAAATAAATTTATAAAGGAATATAAAATGTAGTTTATATTTTTTATCCGTGGAATTATTTATTTACGAAATATGTATCGATTATTTTAATTAATATTACAATTAATCGCACAGTTTTTTTTTAATTGAATATTTTAGGCATTTTTGGAAATTTTATACATATATATATTATTATTATAATCAGCAAAGGTCATTTATAAAACAGAAAATTAGCAACAAACTTTGTTGATGAACTACAAATGAGCGTACTATAAACACTAATTTCATCGCAATATTATTATAATTTCTATTTGTCTTCATATATATAAGCCATTATAATATTAAGATTAAAATTACTTTTATTATACTGTATTAAATATGGGTCCAAAAGTACTTTAACACATCATGTTTTTCTTTATTCATATTACATATATGCATAACTAGTTTTTTTTAGATATAGATCACAAAGCACTTATAAAAAAAATATAAATGAAGTATTGAAATTTCCAGAGATCCTGGTAGTAATGTATAAGTATAAAAGAGAAAGAAGATATTTCATTTCATTCATCACGTTTGATTTTCCTGTCTAATAAAAATTTTGTCCTTCTTTTAATCGCTATGTTGTTATTATAGTGTTCAATATATTTGTTAATAAATTCATTTTTTTAATATAATATAAAAGTATGTACCTTTCGATAAAAATATGTAATTAATATAAATTTTACATAGAATAAAGTAATTTGAAAATGTAGTTTAAAAATGTATTTATATTAAAATAGACATGCGCCAGTTCTTGTAATTATTTATAAATATGTTAGAAATTATTCCAGAATTACTATGTCGAGGAATACACTGATCAAGACTCGATTAACTTCATGAAATCATGAATTTATTATTCGATTATCAACAATATTGTAGCACGCTTATATATAGAAGCTTATGTTTTGAATAACTCCTTTTTGTCTGTTCATATGAAAGAAGACGTCGTTTTGAGCCAGCTGTATAACTCGATTGACCATCATAATTCATAAAATTTCAACCCGAACTAATTTGCCGGCGTAATAACCCATACTAAACCCGAGAAAATATCGAACCTTACATTCAATCATCCTGTACCTGCACCGCATCCTCGTTGGAAGTATTCTCAGATAGGTGGTTTCTTAAAACACATCATATGAATGTAATCATTAGACCTACTACAATATATCATCGGTGGGGGGAGGGTATGTCAACTGCCTTAGATTCACAAAAACCTCTGCACTCATTTTAATACAAATACATAAACACATAAACGCATAGTTCTGTTACCCCAGCTAGTAGTTGTCTTTCGATCCTTGAGGACATTAAACCACCGATCATTGTATTTTGTAATCATAAACATTCTTGTTCTCCGATGACACGTCACTACTAACGTCGTCTTCCATCGTTTTATCTGCTCACCTTCAAAGATATTCTAGTTTACTTTTTGGCCCAATTATGTCAAATGATGTTAGTTCCCAAAATCTTTTTGACCACTTTGGATTATCTATATTATGAAAGGAGTATAATAGCGTTAACTTAATTCTACTTCTAATAATATTCTTTTGTACAATTTTAAGTCACACTTTCACATATTAGTTATTTTAAATCTATAATCCTGATTTGTTTTTCGAGTAATATTGAATACAATAATAAATATTTTTCCTATAAATTAATTTATATTTATTTCAGTGTTTTTTAAAATGTTTAAATATTCTCATGTATTTTTTATATTATTATTTCGTTTCAATATTCTTTTATTACTAAATAATTATTTTATTATGATAATCTCTTCTAAAATATATAATTGTTTTCCAACAAATAATTAATTTCTTGGTTACATTTCGGACTTAATATTGAATATAGTAATGAAGAATATATTGGTTACTATATTTCTGCTGTATCACTAATAAGGATTTCGTAATTCTAAAACCATCATTAATATAATTAATTTTATCATTTTTAAAGTAATTATACGTATGTGTAATGAATATCTATGGAAAAATTGCGCGAGTCACTAAGCTAATAAAAGTCCATGTAACCACTGCACGTGGTGCATTTGCTTCTGACCTCCAGAGTGTCCATTCTATTCTTTACTGTAACACTGTTGAATGCCCTTTATCATCAAGCCACTTCTTTAAAACAGTTAGGCGTGCATTGCTGCCAACTATTCCTCTTTAAAATCCAGAGCATTCCGGTCGTAAATGATGACATCCATTGTAATTGAACTTATGACCGCCGCCTAACCTTGATTCGCCCAGAGACTCCTGCCACACGAGAATATCTGTTTTAATAGTTTGTCATGCACAAGTTTTCCGTTCCATCCACCATCCAAATCCTTCTGTGGTAAACTTGTATAAAATATTATCTGACTTTTTATACAAAATAAAATAAATTGTTTCATCGAAAATGGTTCAATCCGAGTGTTATTAGTTATTATTTTTGTCCACGTTTTAATAACGATCGCGAACTCTATTTTGCGCAATATTAACAAATCTTACTCTATTATGACTATAACATATTATATAAATGCTATAACATAAATGATGAAAATAATCATAAAGTTTAATTAAAATGAAACATTTATTATAATATGTTTTGGCTAATGATATATAAAGGTATGCAATGGAAAAAAATGGTAAATTTATATTTCGTTTAAAGGACCTTTAAATTAGATAATGATTCTATAAAATGTTAATGATAATTTTCTGAACTTTTATGTAATAAAAAAAATGAAATATATTTTATTTAATCTTGCGTGAAACTTTTATACAATTAAATTTATGAAAAGTTAATTTTACTATGATGATAGTTGAAATAATCATTTTATTAAATTCGATAATAGTAAAATAAAATTCTAATTGAAAATAGTAATCATTCAGACATGAAAAATGTTCAACTTATTTAAAAATGTCATATTTAATTATGTCTTAATAATACTTTAATAGAAATAACACTTAAATAATACTGTATTACAAATATGTAATTACAATAAAATATTTTAGATACACTTAGCCTTGTAGAAAGTTTTTGTATAGTTTTCAACTGTTGAACAGTCTCATTTTTTTCAATGAAATGGCATGTGACTAAACATCAATATCATATACACATATTCCTTAATCAATACAAATCTTTATTTATTACAAATTTCATGTATAAGTATTTAGTTATATTTTCTCTCAAGATCAAACGCCATCACCTAGGATCTCTCGTTTATTTCCCCATATGTTCTGTTTGCAAATAATTTTAATTCAGAGTTGTAGGTTAGAAGGAGCGCAATCTTCTCCAGCACAACTTATAGTTTGTCCTACTCACAGAACAAACACTAAGAGAACGCTAGGTCTCGTGTTAAACTTTGGTGACAAACATGACGGCAAAAATATTTTTTTTCTTTCTCGCGCATATACAAACACTAGCGACCTCTGAAGAGTCCGTGGCCCTAACTAAAATTTTAAAGCACTTATAAAAAATTTTAGTTAGGGCCACGGACTCTTCAGAGGTCGCTAGTGTTTTTATATGTGCGAGAGAGAAAGAAGATATTTCTTCCACCATGAAAAAAACACTATTCAATTTAATATAAAAATATATATATTAATTTATACAATATTTTCTAATAATTTTTATATTAATATAAATAAATATAAATTAGAATTAATTAGTGTTTGTTATAAAGTTAGTGTGAGTGAATTTTGAAATGATTTTTATTTTATCAAATAAAAATAAGGAGTAAGATTCAAAGAGGTCTTTCATAAATCAATGTTTATGGCACAAATTTTATTGGTAAGTAATAAAGTTTAATTGTAAATGTTTTTATAAAAATAATATAATTTAAAATTTACCTTATATATACAAGAACATATATGCGGTGTAGGAACCTAGCTTTTATATTTAAAGCTGTTTATTTTTAATAATATTCTTGTTATTATTTAATTATATATGCATATGTTTATTACAATATATATATAGATATATATTATATATATTATAAGTAAATATTAATGTATAATATTTTGTACATTTTTGATTTAAAAATAATTGAAACAATATTTTCTATTATATAATATAATAAGTTAAATATATAAAATTAACTAGTACTCGAACAAAAAATTTGCATAAACTTTGAAAATATTTCATATTTAACTTATATTTAATACAAAAGTATTAGAAAATATTGTTTCAATTATTTTTAAATCAAAAATTGTACAAAATATTATACATTTAACATTTAACTTATATGTAATACAAAAAAAAAGTATTAGAAAATATTGTTTCAATTATTTTTAAATCAAAAATTGTACAAAATATTATACATTTAATATTTAACTTATATATATATATATATATATATATATATATATTGTAATAAACATATGCATATATAATTAAATAATAACAAGAATATTATTAAAAACAAAAAGCTTTAAATATAAAAGCTTAGTTCCTATACCGCATACATGTACTTGTATATATAAGGTAAATTTTAAATTATATTATTTTTATAAAAACATTTACAATTAAACTTTATTACTTACCAATAAAATTTGTGTCATAAACATTGATTTATGAAAGACCTAATTGAATCTCACTCCTTATTTTTATTTGATAAAATAAAAATCAATTCAAAATTCACTCACACTAACTTTATAACAAACGCTAATTAATTCTATATTTATTTATATTAATATTTACTCAGAAATTAATTTACATTCATTGCACCCGAATAAATGAATTTGTCAGTTTCTTCTATGAAGAAATTTTGTGAGAACTAAAAACTTGAAATCTGTTGTCGACTACAATCGTTTGAAATTCTAGAATGTAAACACATGTACCGGGTTACCAGTATCGACACACGAAAAGGGACATATGGGGTGATTTTAATTTGCTTAATTTGTCAAAATTGTTACTAATACTAAAAATAGGAAAGAAAAATTAGTTTTTCAATTGAATATAATAATTTGAACTAAAAGTATATGCTATTATTAAAAAATCAAAAAATTTTCAAATTATATTGGAGCAGGCACTTTCTTTTACGTCACAACCTGTCTGTGGGCCGTCTGCTACGTTTGTCGCCGCTCTCCCATTTACAGTTGACCCCCCCCCCTGGCCCTACTCTTCAATTTTGGTATCGCTAATCTCCTTAATGTGTAAAATTCTAGTTCAACTGTTACAAGTAACAACGTATGGCTATTCAAAATTAAATCAAAATGCTTCTATGATCATCAGCAATTTCTCTTATATTCTCTGTTTGATTTTACATCATACTTCCCTTACCTCCTCTAAGAGAATTATTTTAGTTTAGAAATTATCCACAAGATTTTTGGTATAATATATTAACACTGTAGGTCGAATGTGTCTGGTGTCACTATGTATATAACAGGTCTATGGTCTTCAAATTATTGAATATTTTAGTTAGCAAACGTAAGATCTTTGTCGTTCTCGTTTTTGTTTTGATGTTATTTATCAAAACTAAATATAGCGTATACTAACCCGTCATTGTCGGCCCTAGAATTAAAACAAATATATATTATAAGTATAAAAATTTAAAAAAAATTATATTTTTATATTAACACTCATGCCTATTTTTGTGTATAAAAGTGATTATACAGATCTAAAAGATTTAATCAATCATCTGCTCATTAATACATGAGTATTAAGTACTTAAATAGATAATGAACGAAATTAAATTATATTTATATGTGCAATACATGTGGATGCATTATTGCTAATATTTATACTTGTATGTGATATCGATAAGGAAAAGTATAAATAATAAGAAGTACGTACAATTAAAAAAATTTTTTGGAAGAAGTAGAACACTGAAAAGACAAAGTTTTCTTCTTTTTTATGTGCCATTATTATCTATGCATGTTGTGGTTACAGTCGTACACAGATGGGATGAAAGAGAAAAAAGTAATATAGTATAGTATTTTGCGCAATATACAGTTTAGTGTAAATCTAGATAATTCATTAAATTTTGACAGATATAGTCCTCCAAAGTAGTTGTAAATGTATTATTTAAACGCCTGGAAGAAAATGGAAATACCGGTTATTACTTGGGGCGCTTTTAAATCGGCAGGGTGAGTATAAAAACAATTTAAATCTTTTAAAAAATAATAAAATGTACTAATTATTAGTAATCATATATTTTATTGATAAAATTAAAAATAATAAATATTGAATAATTTTTATGCCATTTGACTATAACATGGAGCTTCATTTATATATTTAATTAGAAATTATAATAATTTAATTGAAATAACTCATTAAAAATTAGTATTTAATATTATAACCTGAAAAGGAAAACCATGTATAATATCAATTTTATATTTATTTTTAAGCAGTTACATTTTATAACTTTAATATAATTGAAATTTTATTTTTTTTTCCGTTAATTAATTTATTTTATGTGTAAAATATATTTATGGAAATTTTTCATTTATTAATAATTATACATCTTCAAATATTTGCATATGATTTTATATCTTTGTCAAATTCTATTTATTAATATAATGATAGAAATACAAATTAGAAGTAAAATTATTGAATAAATATTAATTTTTTTAATGAATAATTTTGTTTCAAAATTATATCTATTAGATCCATATTAAAACCACTAATGTTAAAAAGCACCATGTTTTACAAATACTGTAAAGGATCATAAGAGATGTTTCAAAAGAAATAAGAAAATTCAAATATTGGATAAATGATAAATGATTGATTTTTGAAGTTTTAAATAAATGTTATTTTAAGTAAGTTATTAACAAAATATTGTTGCATAATGTTTTTAAACTAAAATATCTAATTATTAATAATAATTTATATTTAACTTAATTTTGTATGAAATTATTATTGCTTGATAGATTTTTATAAGTGTTTGACGATATGCCTCCAGTTGGGCTATCAATGCGAAGTTTATCTACTTTAATGAATCGTGGACAGCCAGATACTCGTCTTCAAAACGAACATTTTTTACTCTATTCAGAGAATGGTCCAATGCAATCAAATTCTTCTAAAACAAGCAATCTTTCTCCAAAGTATCACCACTACACAACCAGGATAAACAATCAATTACTGGGGTGAATTTAATGGAATTCTTAAAAATCAATAATGTTAATTTTTTTTATGTGATTGTAAGATTTATTAATTTTCAAAAATTATAACAAAAAAAATAGCATATAGTTTTTTTGATTATTTAATTTGTTTAAATTTTTATTTATTTACAAAATATTAAAATTGCATAATTTATTTCAAAATTGAGAATTCTCAGACATTATTATTATGTCAGTAATATGATTATTACAACATGTACATTTGAATATTTTGATAAAGTTATATTAATTTTTTTTTATTTTTAATTTAATACAGATAATTGTAAATTTATTTTTTTAAATTAAATTTATGAAACGTTATAATGATTAAATTGGAATTTTATCAAATTTTCTACATTAAATATATAAAAATTAAAATTGATACTGCGTAAAGAATATAAAGTGTTTTTCACAGTCACTTTCATTATTTATTTATAATTATCGATTATAATATTATTAATAGAGATTATATTTAATATGAGAATTAATGATATACATGTAAAGCTTATATTGCAACAACACGTATTTAAATTATTCAATATAAATATTTTTAATAAATATACAGAATAAAATAGAGAAATATTTATTTTGCATTGTAGCCAAAATTATTGTTTTACGAGAATATCCAGTAATATGTCAGATAGTAGTGTATCAGATACCCATAGTGGTGGAACTACACAAAATATTTCACAACAAGCAAGTCCTTCTCATGGTACACTTTCCTTTCGATCGAGATACAATTCTATTATTTTTACTGCACTTTATGATTATATTGCTCAGGGTGAAGATGAACTATCATTGCAGAGAGGGGAAAATGTAGAGGTGTGTTTAGAATTATTCTATGTTTATAGAATATTTAAATTTTATACCCATAAATATAAAATAAATTTTAGATATTTAAAAATTTTAGAAACTTATATTTTTAAAAAATTAATAAAACTAGTGAAGCATAATTATTTTGTTTTATATAAATAAATTATTCAAATATCATTAAATGATTAAAAATTATTTATATTTACCAGTATTAATAAATTTCTCAATTACATTAAATTATTTATGTATGTATGATATTATATAGTAATGTATAATATAGATGGTATGTATATATATATGTAGTGACAGGAATTATTTTTAGTGTCGTATAGATTATTAGTTGTTTTATGAATAAAAAAAAAAAAAAAAAAAAAAAAAAAAAAATAGTAGTTCAGTATATTATATTTGTTAGGGTATTAGGTAGTATAATTTAGGGATATTGAATTTTAAAATGTTTATTAAATGAGCTAATTGTCACTATAATTAGAATAGTTATTACATAAATGTAATTAGTAATTATGTGTAAATGTTAGTTCAACTATATTAAAGAGTATGGGTTATATCCAGGTACAGAAATGAAATGTTTAAAATTTCTGTAATGATATATATATATATATATATATATAATTAAATGTTACTGTTACATTAAAATATATAATAAGTATTCAACAGTTATCTATAAATTGAAATATGTAGAAATTTTCTTTAAAAAATTCTCTATTTGAATATAGGTTTTGTCGAAAGATTCAAAAATTTCAGGAGACGAAGGCTGGTGGACGGGTAAAATTAAAGATAAAGTAGGTATTTTTCCAGCTAATTTTGTTGCTGAAGCAGAAACTATTGATAGAGTATCATCAGTAATTGAACAAGTACAACCGATAGAAATTGATTTTGAAGAGTTAAAATTAGAAGAAGTAATTGGTGTTGGTGGATTTGGTAAAGTTTATCGGTGAGTTGAAAAAAATTATTTTAATGTGAATATATATTATTTTTAATTACATAAAAACATAATTTATACAAAAACATTATATTAATATATATACATATGCAGCTCAAATTTTATTATTATTAGTATTCATTATTAATATTTTTTTAATTATTTATAATAATTTTATAATTAATTTTATTCTAATTATTTTCATTACACAATAGAAATTAATTAGATATTTTAATGAATTATATAGTTTTGCCAATAAATACTTTTTAAATAAATTATGTATTTTTG
This sequence comes from Eupristina koningsbergeri, assembly GCA_018907245.1. NCBI lineage: Eukaryota > Metazoa > Arthropoda > Insecta > Hymenoptera > Agaonidae > Eupristina > Eupristina koningsbergeri. The sequence goes on along the minus strand of JACCHV010000127.1, from coordinate 4,929 downwards.
TATATATTTAAAATTATATTATATTTTGAAAAATTATTAATTTAATTTATGTTTTAATAATTTTTTATGAATGATTAATTTTTAATTTATTTACAATAATTAAATTTTTAAAACATTTATTTACAGAGGTTTTTGGAATAAAAAAGAAGTAGCGGTAAAAGCGGCGCGTCAAGATCCTGATGAAGAACTTAATGTAACTTTGCAAAATGTTCGCCAAGAAGCAAAGCTTTTTTGGCTTTTAAAACACGAAAATATTGTCCAATTGGAAGGAGTTTGTTTAAAAATGCCGAATATGTGTTTGGTCATGGAATATGCACGAGGTGGAAGTTTGAATAGAACATTGAGCGGTCGCAAAATTCGACCTGATGTACTGGTTGATTGGGCAATACAAATTGCACGCGGCATGGATTATCTGCATAATAAAGCACCCATTAGCCTTATTCACAGGGATCTTAAGAGCTCCAATGGTAACAAATTATTATAAAAATATTTTTAGTTAAAAAGTTTTTAATAATATTTTGCAATATTTCTGTTGTTTGTAGTAGAAGTGTACTTTTAAAAGCAAATTAAAACTTTTTTAGTATGGTACAATTATCTTTTACGCATAATATTAGCAATATAATTAATACTATATTTTTAATATTCTTTCAATAATTTTTTTTTTTTTTAAATCACGATTTTACAGCTAACACATTTTCATATATTCAAAAACAACAGCAAATGCTTGCAAAAATTTATTAGGGAATGAACAATTAATCTTTCATTATTAAATAATTCATGTTTTATTGTTTGAGATATTATAGATAAATTAACTTAAATAAAATTTTAAGTTATAATAACTTTATAAAATGTAAAAACAATATTAAATTTATCAAACATGGTTTTTTATATAAAATATCTTTTTTTTATTATTATTCACATTTTTATAGTATTGTTAAGTGAACCAATTGAAAACGATGATTTTCAATATAAAACATTGAAAATTACGGACTTTGGTTTGGCAAGAGAGGTGTATAAGACAACTCGTATGTCTGCTGCTGGGACATATGCTTGGATGGCACCAGAAGTCATTAAAAAGAGCACTTTCAGCAAAGCGAGTGATGTTTGGAGGTAAAATTGAACGTAAAATTATTAAAAATATATTATTTTTATTTCATGAAAAAATAAACACTTAACTTCGAATGAATAAACTATATTTTATACTATTTGAACAACAAATTTAAACAATTTTACGTTCTCATCATATTTATTCGTGATCGACCCTTCTGTGCGACTGCTTTAATTTTAATATCATCAATTAGCATTTGCTTGATCCCACAAGTTACTCTACGCTGGTTTGAATGTGAATTGTATGAGATTTTCCATGTTTACAATTGGGATGTATTTTTTAAAAAATCAATTTGCAACACTAATAATCTATACCACATCAATTCTACATTATTAACTAATATTTGAAATAATATTTTATACAAGACCATTAAAAAAATAAAAGAAACTATTTTAATTTATAATTAAATATTAATTTGTTTTAGTTATGGAGTACTTTTGTGGGAACTTCTAACTGGAGAAACACCATATAAAGGAATTGATGCATTAGCTGTAGCATATGGAGTAGCTGTGAATAAATTAACTTTACCAATTCCATCAACTTGTCCTCAGCCATGGAGGTGTCTCATGGAAGGTTAGTGTATAAATTATAAAATATTAGTATTGATGTCATCCAGTTAGCTGTCGCAACACTTCTACGCACAATAAAACAATATTTTATCACATACATATTTACTCTAAAAAATCGATTAACATCATATCTGCTATCATCATTTTTATTATTGTTTTTATTCTTGTTTTTATTATAAATATTAAATTAAAATTAATTTCATTTATGATAGCTTGCTGGGCCTCTGACAGTCATGGAAGACCAGGTTTTGCCGAAATTCTTATTGCCTTAGATGAAGTAAGGAGTGCCTTTGCTGAAACTCCTCACGAATCATTTCATACAATGCAAGAAGATTGGAGATTAGAAATTGAACAGGTTCTTCATGGACTTCGTATGAAGGAAAAGGTAGTTGAATTAAATATAATTTATTTAAAAAAAATTATTTTTTTTTTAATGACTTTATATTTACTATTTTTAAATATTAAAATTTGTGTATACATTATAAAATCAAATGGTAATTATTCCATATATTGACAAATACAATAGTGACATAATGTCATCTTGCGTATTTTGATATTGCGTCTTAAATTTACATGATTCATTATCACGGATAATCTAAATCGACACTTAGCAAAATAACAAACAGTCTACGAACAAATTAATCGGGCTGGTTATCTAAAACAAACGTAATGAAGAAAAAAACATCTGATGGAAACCCGAGGAAAAGGGTAACGTTAATATTTAACAAACAATTTATAATTAGGTTAATAAAGAGAAATCTAAGGCTTTGTGGCTTTTATTTTTCGTTTTCACTAATACACATTAATGCACAATAATAATGTATGTGGCAATATAAAGAATGTAATTCTTTTAACAAAACTGAAAATATTTATACTTATAACTAATAAAAAATGAATATCATATTAAAACAAAATATTTTACTTAATGTTAAAATTTCAAACAAATTATAATTATTGTCATTTTTTCTCAATTTAAATGCAAAGGCATGCCGATCACTAGAAGAGGTAAGAAATGGATATATTTTTTTATTTCAATGATAAATTATATATAAATTTCTAATATTAAGTGGGTATATATTTTAAGTATGAATATATCAAAATTAATTGTTTTACATTTTATTTGCATGTAAAAACGCTTTTAAAATATTTTTCATGTATTTCCTAAAAATATTAGTATATTTTATGGGATTAATGTAAATAAATTATTGAATGAAATTTTAATATTATATAGTTTATTTTTTAAATATCACTTTTTTTAATTTTATTTATTGATTTGTGTTTGATTATAAATTTTATATGTTCTAATTTTATAATAAAATAATCATAACAAATAAAAAAAACTGTTTTGATTCCTTTTGCAGGAGTTACGATGTAGAGAAGAAGAATTATCGAAAGCTCAAGTACAGCAAAAACAACATGAAGAAAATTTAAGGCAACGCGAACAGGAGCTCGCTGCTCGAGAAATTGATCTGCTAGAACGTGAGCTAACTGTTATGATTATTCAGCAACAAAATACACCAACGCCTAATAAAAGACGTGGAAAATTTAAAAAATCAAAATTAAAATTAAACAAAAAAGAACCTGGAAGTAAAATTAGTGCACCTTCAGGCAAGTATCTATTTTATTATTTAGAGAAGTAAGAAAAATTTTTTATTTCATATAAAATATTAAATAGATTAATTAATTTATATATAAAGTATCTAAAAGACTAACTTTTACAATAAATTATTTTAAAATTATAAATATGTAAGTTATTTTAAATAATTACTTTCAAATGCAATATATTACAGTTGTTATATTGAAATTGATGTAACTTACAAATCATTACTTATTTATATTAATTTAGGCATTGAAAACAAATTTTTTTTTCTATAACAATGGATAAATATTAAAAATTATGATAATTTAAAAAATTTTTATTTCAGATCGTACATTATTTCATTTTCATTATTTAACATAAATGATATAATAACAGAAAAATTTTAAATATCATGATATTGATAAATAACATTTTTTAGACTAATAAATATTATTTTTTATGTATTTAAAACAGTAACCTTTAAAATTGCACATAGAAGTTTTCAAACACCGCTTAATTGATATTAATGAAAATTTATAAAAATAATCTTTGAAGCCGGCATCTTAATTATATAAGTAAATATAAATAAATAAATATTACTAAATAAATCTAAAAAATTAAAAGAAAAAATATATATAAATTAATAAAAAAAATTTCTAACATTCCGAAAATTGAGGCATTTTCCAAAAATTAGAAGTTAAAATAGAGTAAATTTGTAAAATTATATCAAAATGCATCTAAAATACCAAAACTTAGTATCAGAACACGTTTTGTGTAATATACATATAAATAATAAATAAAATTATTAAATATCTATATTTAAAAAATATTTAATATAAACATTCAATTGCAAAATCAGCTTATTTGTTATATGTATTACAAATTTACCAATAAATAAAATCTATAATAAACTTATATGCTCTAACTAACCCAATAATAAATAAGATCAAAATTAATAAATAATTATTAAATTATTTTATAGTAGCTATAACCTATTTATACAGAGAAATAAGAAATTGAAACAATTATACTAACCTATAAAGGCAATATAACTCCTGAAAAAAAATGGTAATTATTATTTAAATAAAACAAAATCAGTTAATTTAGTCTATCAAGACAAATTATTAATACGAGGAAATGTAGAAATATTTATGTTATCGAAGTACAAAAACAACAGACTGTGATAAAATTTTAATCTTAATACAAGTTTCTTTATAATATAAATATATAATAAAATATATAAAAAATTTATGGTATTTGTATGTGATATTTGTGGTAATTGTATTATATATTTTTTCAGGAAGTTTATGCAATGTATAAAATATTGAACATTAATACTAAAATTTATGTAAAAAATTACAAATTTTAATCAAATATAATTTTCAATATTTTAATTCTTCAAAAAAAACTTTATCTTTTTAATATTCATACTTGAATTACATACAAAGTAAAAAATTAAAATTCGAAACTTAATGATAGCATAAAAAATAAAAACTGCGAAATAAAAGTAAAATAAATACTAATATTAAAATTGACTTTTTGATTATAAATTATTAATCTATTATTAAACTATATTGAAACATAAATATCATTTACATCCTAATTGAATAAATTAATTCAAAAATATTAGAATATAAATTACAATGCTTGTTTTAAACTATGTAACGTCTTTC
>JACCHV010000126.1:0-20963 GCA_018907245.1 Eupristina koningsbergeri | reverse complement strand
GAAGGTTTCCTATCACGACTCTTTCTTGAATCGTCGGATAATCCTGCAGACTCCCTAAAACATTCGCGTGCGTCACTCAGATTATCCGACTCCGAATCATCATCATCACTACTGTATTTTGATTTAGTTTTCTTTAGGCGATGGATTCTTTTTATTTTCTCCTCGGTCTGCACTGCCTCATGTTGTTCGCTCTTTAATCCTTTCCTATATTTTTCGAACATCTGTTCGATAATATCAATTGGCATGGTGATCAAATTACCTGACACCGGGTCCGTAAACTTAATATTGTCGTTTCCATTCCCTTTTTCGGAAGTCTTTTTATGACTTTCCTTATTGTCCTTCTTCACTGGAACAGAGACATACAATACTGTTTTGGTTCCCATGGTCTCATATTGTAACTCACTTTTGCGGTCTGTGTCACTACCGGTATGCTCGGTAATTTCGCTTTCCTTAAATGCACCATCGATCTTATCATCCCAAGGAATTTTACTCATCGGCAATGATTTCCGAAGTCGATACCTCATCCATCGATTCCTAAGTACCAATTTGTCTCCACTACTTTCCAAATTCGATGATTCAATTAATTGGGCGATAGATAAATCGTCCAAACCATTAACTTCTCTAGTTATTCTCTGCGCACGCGACGATCTCACTACTAACTTCCTTAATAATTCTTCAAAATCTTCCATATTCACTCGATACGTAAAAAAAATTAAAATAAATCACTCAATATGGGAGAACAGGAAAAATATTACTAACTAATTCCCTATCTCGTCAACACTACTAGATTTATTCAAATCTATAATATTTGCGCCAAGTAGTAATAATAAAAAAAAATAATTTCCAAAATAAATTGCCCGTATATCAATATTAATATAATAAATATAAATATAAGTAAATATAAACAATAAATAAATGAGAAAATAGATTAAAAATAATATTAATAGTATTAAATAACAATATCAATAACAAATTCAAATACAATATAGATAGATAAATATAACCCTAATATATATATATATAAAATAACAATAATAAAAAAAAATAGTTATAAATATAAATATATATACATGTAAAAGACCAGTAATAATATATAGAGATAAATAAATCAAGATATTACCATAACAATAATAATAATAATAAAAAAAAATAACTAAATAAGTAAGGCAATAAATATATATTTGAATGTAATAATAAAAAAAAATATGACGTTGTTAACAAAATAAGCAAATTTAAATTTCCAATAAATTTTGAACAGGTAAATAAACTAAAACTATTAATATATAAAAAAAATTATTTATAATTACAACTAATCATTAATATGACTATAATAAAGAAGAGGGTAATAACACGGAAAAACGGAAAAAAAAAAATTTGAATAATAATAATGGGATAAAATTTTAATAGTATTATTTTAATGATTTTAAAATAGCTATTATTAACTAGATAAAATAAAAAAAAAATTTAAATTTAACTATGTATATAGATACGAGAGAAAAGAAAAAAGACGCAAAAAAAAAATTATTGATTATATATATAAAAAAAAAATATTTTATCTGAATAATTAAATAAATAAATTACTAAGTGTTATTGTATATATGTATATAAAAAAAAATTTCCTGGAAGAATAATTATAAAATATATGTATATAGAATAATTTAATTAGTGGTATATATATATAAAAAAAAAATATTAATATAAGTATTATAATGAACAAAATTATATATAAATATGGATAAAATATAGATATAAATAATACATTAGAATATGATTACATAACAAAACAAAAATATTATACAAATTTTAGATATACATTGTACATATAGAATAGAAACAATTTCATAAATATTTACTCTGGCGATTACCTTCATCCATACCTAAATAGGGAATAAATCATAAAATTCTTACAAAAATATTAAATTAATTTCGAAGATAGATAAGGATAAAAATATTTATATTTCTAAATTATAATATCCTATTCTAATATTTACTAAATTTTTCCTTGTTCTCCCAAACAAGGTCGACACTACCACACAAATATCGCAATATTTAATAATTGTACTTAAATTAATTTTACTCAATTCAGAGGAAAACGATTATAACAATTACTCTAATTATAATGAAATATAATTAATTAAACTTTTCAGATTAAAAAAAAATTTCTTTTCACAGCACTACACTTCACACACAAATGTAAAATTTCAAATTTCATATAAATTCCAAAATAAAAATTCAAAATTAAAGTTACCACGCAGTATTAATAACAGGGTCCCTGTTCGGGCGCCATTTTGTAACACCGCGAAAATTCACTTTACATGAATCCTCCCGAACGGCTTTACAAATTTTTATAAGTATTTTCACACTAAAAAAAAAATCCCGCACTCACTACTCGCACAAATTAATCCGCACACTAATGTTAATTTCACACATTCTTTATTAATTATCGGGACGAGTTCCGTTATTAATTTTATTCGCCGTCGGGCCGACAAACCCGCGTGGTCAACACTACCTTACGCGTTGTTTTCGCCGATATTATAAATATATATATATAAAATGTGAACAATAATATGATGTAAATAGATATATATTATTAAGGAAAGATCTTACCAAATCCGGACGGTTAATATTACTTTAAAGTATAAAATTTTTTATTATTTGAGTTATTTGTCCACGGTGGCTTGGCTCCCTCATATATATATTTTACTCCAAAATTGATTATTTATTTTTTTTTTTTGTAATATCGTATTTACTCCTCTCGGCTTCCTCTCTCCAATGGTTTTTCGCCAATTGCACAATAATACTTTTTATATAGTAATATGATTCACTTACTTTTCAATATTTTACAACGATAGCAGATTCACACAATGTGTATCACCAAAGGCAATAATATAACTGAAAATGGCTTTCCTTTGTTCTCGAAGGAAAGCCAAAATTTCATAACACACACTACCGAAAATTATTTGAAATTTTATATATTTACACCTGAGCTTGCGTGTGTAACCCTTTCCCTTATTGGTTACACACCGTCAAGCTCCCCCCTGGTCCTGTGCTTTCGAAATCGTGCAATCTCATTGGTCGATTGAAAAATCGACAAGAAATTGCACGATTTTATTCAAAATTTATTATCAATGTAAAATGCCGATAATTCCGGGATTGGCATTATCGGCAACATCGTGGAGGCGATAATTTACATTAATTAACACCACTACATTCAAATTCTCATGCACCGAGATATATCTGTATTTTACGGCAATACACCCGATATCTTTCTCTCACTCACTCTTACTCACACTACACGATCATTCTCTCTCACTCTAATCGTAACTCACACTACAAGAATAGGGAGCGCATCGTTCGCCTCGAATTCCGGTTAGATTCAAAATGTCCGGCCTCGTGACAGTTTGTAAACAGTGTGATCAAGAATAGAATAATAAGAAAAAAACTACATTTCAAGCTGCAGTGGCCTTCGTCGAGGATTCGTATATCTTTATTCACATTATTGTTATTCCATTAATCCCTGCTTTTACCCATCTCCCATAATTAATTAATTTATACATTTTCTTTACAGGTTAGTGATAGAAAACAATGAAATATTTTACATCACAACATAATTAAGTATTTTTAAATATAATTAAAATTATCCTGAAATTATTTCATTTTTAATGCTATTTTTTTGAATTTTTAATGATTTCTAGTAAATTCATCTTAATATAAAAGATACAAATAAATAAATAAATAATATGAACGGATTTTGAAGGAACAAGTACAGTTTTAAAATTACTATTCTCAATACCCAGTAAATTTATATTTTATTAAAATTATCCTGAAAATATTTTATTTTTAATGCTATATTTTTGAATTTTTAATGATTTCTAGTATATTTATCATTATACTAATAGATACATTTAAATAAATAAATGATATGTATGGTTTTTGAAAGTACAAATACAGTTTTTAAATTACTATTCTCAATACCCAGTATTTTAAATTTTGTTAAACTTAACATGAAATTATTTTATTTTTATTGCTTTTTTTTGAATTTTTAATGATTTCTATTATATTCATCTTGATACAAAAAGATAAAAATAATAAATAAATAATATGAACGGTTTTTGAAAGTACAAGTACAGTTTTAAATATATTATTGTCAATACCCAGTATTTTCAAATTTTATTAAAATTAACCAGAATTATTTTATTTTTTTTGCTTTTTTTTGATTTTTTAATGATTTCTATTATATTCATCTTAGTACAAAAGATACAAATAAATAAATAAATAATATGAACGGTTTTTGAAAGAACAAATACAGTTTTTAAATTACTATTCTCAATACCCAGTATTTTAAATTTGATGAATATAACCCTGAAATTATTTTATTTTTAATGCTATTTTATTTAATTTTTAATGATTTCTAGTATATTCATCCAAATACAAAATAAACAAATAAATAAATAAATAATATGAACGGTTTTTGAAGGTACAACTACAGTTTTAAAATTACTATTCTCAATACCCAGTATTTTAAATTTTATTAAAATTATCCTGAAATTATTTTATTTTTATTGCTTTTTTTTGAATTTTTAATGATTTCTATTATATTCATCTTAATACAAAAGATACAAATAAATAAATAAATAATATGAACGGTTTTTGAAGGTACAACTACAGTTTTAAAATTACTATTCTCAATACCCAGTATTTTAAATTTTTTTAAACTTAACATGAAATTATTTTATTTTTATTGCTTTTTTTTGAATTTTTAATGATTTCTATTATATTCATCTTGATACAAAAAGATAAAAATAATAAATAAATAATATGAACGGTTTTTGAAAGTACAAGTACAGTTTTAAATATATTATTGTCAATACCCAGTATTTTCAAATTTTATTAAAATTAACCAGAATTATTTTATTTTTTTTGCTTTTTTTTGAATTTTTAATGATTTCTAGTAAATTCATTTTAATTCAAAAGATACAAATAAATAAATAAATAATAAGAACGGTATTTGAAGGTACTAGTACAGTTATTAAACTACTATTCTCAATACCCAGTATTTTCAAATTTTATTAAAATTAACCAGAAATTAATTTATTTTTTTTGCTTTTTTTTGAATTTTTAATGATTTCTAGTATATTTATCTTAATACAAAAAATACAAATATATAAATAATTAATATGTATGGTTTTTCAAGGTACAAGTACAGTTTTAAAATTACTATTCACAAAATTAAGTATTCATAAATTTTATTAAAATTATGCTAAAATTATTTCATTTTTAATACTATTTTTTTGATTTTTTAATGATTTCTAGTATATACATCTTAATACTAATAGATACATTTAAAAAAAAAAATGATATGTATGGTTTTTGAAAGTACAAATACAGTTTTTAAATTACTATTCTCAATACCCAGTATTTTCAAATTTTATTAAAATTAACCAGAAATTATTTTATTTTTTTTGCTTTTTTTTGAATTTTTAATAATTTCTATTATATTCATCTTAATACAATAGATACAAATAAATAAATAAATAATATGAACGGTTTTTGAAGGTACAACTACAGTTTTAAAATTACTATTCTCAATACCCAGTATTTTAAATTTTATAAAATTAACCTGAAATTATTTTATTTTTTTGCTTTTTTTTGAATTTTTAATGATTTCTATTATATTCATCTTAATACTAATAGATACAATTAAATAAATAAATAATATGAACGGAGTTTGAAGGTACAACTACAGTTTTAAAATTACTATTCTCAATACCAAGTATTTTAAATTTTGTTAAAATTAACCTGAAATTATTTCATTTTTAATGCTATTTTATTGAATTTTTAATGATTTCTAGTATATTCATCCAAATACAAAATAAACAAATAAATAAATAAATAATATGAACGGTTTTTGAAAGTACAAATACAGTTTTAAAATTACGATTTACATAATTAAGTATTTTTAAATATAATTAAAATTATGATGAAATTATTTCATTTTTATGCTATTTTTTTGAATTTTTAATGATTTCTATTATATTCATCTTAATACAAAAGATACAAATAAATAAATAAATAATATGAACGGTTTTTGAAGGTACTAGCACAGTTTTTAAATTACTATTCTCAATACCCACTATTTTCAAATATAATTATAATTAACCTGAAATTATTTCATGTTTAATGCTGTTTTATTGAATTTTTATTGATTGCTAGTATATTCATCTTAATACAAAAGATACAAATAAATAAATAAATAATATGAACGGATTTTGAAGGAACAAGTACAGTTTTAAAATTACTATTCTCAATACAAAGTAAATTTATATTTTATTAAAATTATCCTGAAAATATTTTATTTTTAATGCTACATTTTTGAATTTTTAATGATTTCTAGTATATTCATCTTAATACAAAAGATACAAATAAATAAATAAATAATAAGAACGGTATTTGAAGGTACTAGTACAGTTATTAAACTAATATTCTCAATACCCAGTATTTTCAAATTTTATTAAAATTAACCTGAATTTATTTCATTTTTAATTCTATTTTTTTGAATTTTTATTGATTTCTAGTATATTCATCTTAATACAAAAGATACAAATAAATAAATAAATAATATGGACGGTTTTTGAAGGTACTTGCACAGTTTTTAAATTAATATTCTCAATACCCATGTAACGGTGGCTTCCCCAGCTGGGATAGCTGGCTGTCGGAAAAGCCAGGGTTCGGGAGTGGGGAAAGACGGGATGAAAATAATCGGGTTTAATTCAGGTAAGTATAATTCTAACAAAAGTATTTATTTAGTTATATAGTTATAGTTTTAACAAAGGTATTTATATAGTTAGAATTTTATTTTTAATAATATAAATTAATAAATTTCCATCTAATCCAGGACGATCGTCGGAGGCTCATTTTCTTTGTCCAACGTGATCACCGGGATATTCCTTGCGGGAGCAGCGCTGGAGGGGTGGTGGCGGTTGGGCCCATTGCCTAGAGGTGTCGCCACCCCTGGAACGGTGGAACTCTGTAATCGAGGAACGGCGTCTTAGCGCATCGATAGGCGGCGCGACGGAGGCTGACCCAGACTAGGTTGGGTCAGTCAGTTTGCCAAGATGGCGGCGGCGGTTTCGGCGGGTTCGAGTCGGGCTTCTCTGCGAAAGCAGTTTCCGAAGTCCGGCTCGGGCAAAAGCGGGAGGCCGAAGTCTCTCGAGCGGTCGCGCACTCGCGTTTTTATACTCGCGGTAACCGCGGCGGTTCGCGCGGGGCGGGAATTGTGCGCGAGTTTGGCCGCGCGTGCATTTACTCCCGTGTTCGTCACAGGAGTTTGCAGCGGCGGCCGCGGAAAGCGCTGGCGTCGCAAGACGCTCAGTCGCCTGTTGCTCGTGAAAGCATGCGGTCGCACGCTTCCACGAATTTTAGCAATGGCGTGCCCGGGCACGCCGTTGCACTTCTCTCCCCTTTCGGGAGAGCGAACTATGCGAGCGCGTGTCAGTGTGTCAGTGTGTCAGTGTTTGTCAGCGCTTGTCAGTCAGTGTAAAGTTCGTCGATGAGCTTTTTTTTTTTTTCTTTTAGCTCCTCCGCGGACTCGCGAAAACTACCCCGGGAAAAAACCTTGGATTTCTTACCTCGGGGTGCCCCTGTGACATCCATAGGACGGTGCCGAATCCGTCCAGGCGCAGTTGTTGTCGTCGCCCGTTTCGTATTAAGGTGAAGCGTCGTCGCCCTTTCGGCACTAGGGCATGGCTCCCGTCTGGCAGCGTCACCTCCTCCAGGTCGGCTAACTTCAATCCGCTGAGATCCTGGACGGCGGTGACTTTCGGTGGTGTATTATTCAATGGTTTGAGCGCCCGGCGCGGCGCCTCCCTTCCCGGCATGGATGTCCTGGTTCCTTGGTGTGGTGCTGGTGGTGCTGGTGTTGTTGGCGGTGCCCTTCTTTCCACCGGGGCTTCCATCCTCGCTGGCTTCGCCTGGAAGAGGGAAGCCAGTTTGAGGGGTCGAGTGGGCTTCCTGATGGTCACTGAAGCCAGCTCTATTGATTTCTTCTTTGGGATCCGGGGGATCCCTTTCGGCACTTTAGCTGGCAGAGGGTAGGTCCTTGGTGTTGTGGTTTTTTCCTTATTTTTTTCTATTGCAGGAGGTGATGGAGATCTGGGTGAGGCGGATGACAGTGATGAAGCAAAGAGGGATAAAGCTGGTGAAGACGAGGAGGAAGATGATGGTGAAGCTGCCTTTTCCATCTTGTTTGCGCACTCTTTTCTTTTTATTTTTCTCGCTTGCTGTTCCTTCGCTTGCTGGCTGAAGAATGATTTTATGTTCCTGCTTTTCCTGCTTGCAAGTCCCTCCCCTGAACAGAGGAGTAGGGGTTTCCCGGATTTTCTTTTGGAAATACAAAGGTTTGATAAGATGTTTGTTTATGTTGTGGGATTGGGTTACGCCAACCCATATCCCTTGCAACCTTTTTTTTTCTCTCTTGTACATGCTGTCTCTTTTTACTTTTTAGATTCAATTTTCCATTTCTTAGAAGAGTGGATGAGTTTCAAGAAAAGGCTGCAGCCAGAATGTTCCGGATACAGCTTTTTTACTTTTTTTTTCTTTTTGCTTATGATTTTCATGTCTTAACCCCTTTTTTGTTTGTTTCGGTTCATTTGCAATCATTGGGTTTTGGTTTTATAACCACTGTGTTTTATCAAAGTAGTTTATTGTAAATTAGTCTTATTTTCCTTCTCTTTTCTTTTTTTTTTTTTTTAAAAGAAATGCTGGAAAACATCTTGCCTTACTTGCCGTGTTGTAGTATATTTCATACTGCTTGGTGGTTATTACATTTTTTTTTCCAAAGAAAACTTCTGCGAAAGCAGTAAGTTTTCCTCTTTTACTTTATTACTCATAGCTATGCAATTTAGTTTAATGTTCTTATTTTTTTTCTTGAACTCGGATGACTTGAAACAAATGTTTATCTTGTATCCGTTCATTGTGTATTCCTTTCCTTTTGCATAAATCTCTAGTATTATACTTAGCTAGTATATAATTATCACCTGCTCGTGCCCCACCACAGAACTTCCCTTAATATGTTGGGTTTTATTCTAGATATTACCTTGAAGATCTCTTCTCAGTTGTGGTTGTTCGTAGTCAACTATTTATTCACCTACATTGATGGGATCCTTCTCAATGATTGTTTTTCGGTCTTGTAATCTTCCAAAAATCTCGGTTCCTTTTGGTTTGCAGTTACCAAAAGGACTTGTAAGGATGATGTCTTGGCTAGGACTCGTCCTTCAGGCGGCCGACGGTACTTCCTCCTGTTTCTTTCTGAGTCTTCATTTAACGGCGATTCTGGCCTGCCTTCCAGAATCTAAGTGATGCATCGACGGTGAAGACTCAACGGTGTCCCTTGATTGGTGTTGCTTTTTCTGCACATGCTGAAACAGTGATCCGGTTTTGAGGTTTGTTTGTTGCAGGGACTCGACCTGGGTCCCTGCACCTCTGGTCAAACACTTCCACCAGTCTACCCTGGCTGCCAAGGACGTGTCAACCTCTTAGAAGGATTCACCGGAGGGGTGAATTCTCTCTATTCTTTTTGTTGTCATGATCGCTTTTGCCAGGGATCAGGCCTCGATCCCCTAGGGCAGCTGTCATGAAACATATGTATCTTACATATTCTTATGTAGATACCAATTTATATTGGAGAAGGTTAGGTTTAGGGACCTATATGACATCTTACCGGCTTTGAGGTTATCTTAGCCTTTGTGGAGTCGTCTGCTCCTGTTGTGTTATGGTTTGAGGTTAACATAACCTCCTTGGTACCTTCCAACATATTTGCTTCTTAGTTTGTTGTTCATGTTGTCCTTTAGATTAGTAGATATCATGATATATTATAAGTTTTATTCTTATAAATTAAATGAATAATAATTTTTTTCCCAGTATATTATAATATATATAATGTCGTTTTTGTCTATATTGAATGTTATCATCACTAGCCTACTTATTTATTTCTTATTTTGTTCCTTACTTTACTATTTTCTGGACTATATATATTTCTTATTCATCTCCTGCAAAAGCAGTGGGATTTTGGTATAATAGTTATGTTGCCTCATCGTTGCTTGTTTTCTCATATATCATCTATTTTTTTTTTTGAGAACAGATTGTTCTAGTTCTTTCGGGCTTTACAACAGAAAAATACACGGTTTTGCTCAAAATGTCGCACTGGTTGATTCCCTTCTTGAAACTTGCACTATGTTGTTTCACTGGTAACAAAATGAACTGTTTTAATTTAAAGGGGTTAATAAAAAAAAGAAAAGGTTATTGGGGAGAAGCCGTGTATCTAACTGTGTGTATAATTTATATAGTTTTATTATTTTTATCTTTATATAATTGCAACGTGGGTATTATGTTTAGGTTTTGGTGATCAGGTACAAATGTAATAATACACTCAATTGATTATAGGATAGAATTTGGGATCTATTTCTGTAGGATCTTAAGGGTATTAAATATTCATTCCAATAATTAAAAGTTATTGTTGTTTTTGTTGTTTCTTTTTTTTTTTAGAGATTTGTTTCTAAACCTTTGTTTTCATACGGTTGTATTATAAATTTGTTTTTGTCATCTCTTTAGATATTATTAAGTGTTGACTAGAGATAATGATAATTATGTTGACTGAGTTGTGAATCGTGATAAGATTGATTTCTATATATTTTAATAAGAGCGTACCATTATAGGAAAAAAAATCTATTTTTGACTTTATCTTTTCGGATCTTTCAGATTTTAGCACAGATTTAATTATATATATTTTTTTTCGAAAATTATCTATTGTTCTCTGTTAGAATGTAAAGAACTTGTATCATGTTATTTTTCCAAAAACAGTGGAGTTAGTTAACCCGGCAACTTTTTTTTTCCCATCATATATTTTATTATTTTATCAGTTCTGAATATTTTAAGTTTGGCTAAAACCTCAAAAAATTTTTTGATTTGTTTTACATATGAAAATTGTGAATAATAACTTGATATTTTCATAATCTTCTTAGATTAGTTTTCTTGCAATCTATTTTTCCTCCTTCTTCCTTGTTTGTTTTTCATTTTTAAACTTTACTTTTGCTATATTAGCTTAGTGACTAATATGTTATTTTTTTTTTTAATTTGAAATTGATTAGCTTGTTTCTGCAAATTTTGTTTGTGAAATTATTTTATGTTTCTCGCATTTATTTTGTATTCATTTTTGTTTTTGCTGTGTTGTTTTTCTTTTCCACTGAAGGTTGAGTTTGAAGTGTCTCCGTATGATAATATGATTTGTAAAATCAATGCGGTCATGAGTTTTAGTGTATAATTATACAGAAGTGAAATGTGTCAATAGTGTAATGATATCATGACATATTTTCTTGATATTTCTTTTGTGTATAGATTTATTTCTTGTTTACGTACATATCACATACCTTTTTCTTTATGCATACTTATGCTATTGTATCGCACCTCATTTTTAGCATATATTTGAAAAATAGCCTCCCTGCGAAAGCAGTGGAGAAGTTAACTTTACTCAGAATTCAAACTTTTATATATTCATCTGGAAGACTCCCCTTTTTTTTTTTGTTTACTTTGGAATTTGAAAATTACTGCAAAAACTGTATTCTCATTAGTTTTGATGTTTAATTCTGGCGAGTGCTAATTAGGTTTTAATTTATTCTAGAATTCTCATAAATTATTATTATTACTATTTCCTTTTTGACAGTATTTATTTTGATTTTGTCGTTGTTTGTTTTTTTTTTTTCTTTACTTTCTTTCTAAATTGGAATATTTATAAAAAAAAAATAATTCTGTTTGTTTAGAATCAAAAAAAAATGGATTTTAATTGTATTCAAAGAAACTAATATGATAATTTGATTTTTATTGATGTAAATATTGCATTTTGTAATAATTTTATCCACTTAAAATTATAAAAACCTGAAACCTGACATTATATATTATATATAACATTTAAAGATTAGTTTTTGCAATACCCTGTTTTGAAATTAAATAAATTTTCTTGTTTTTATTCATCAAAGTTTAATATCTTTCGAATCATGTACTTTTCTTAGTTCTTTTATCTTTTTGTTTCACTATTGATCTCTTGAACTTTTTATATTATAAGGGACATAAATTTTAATATTTTTTTTTTTTTTTTTTATTAACCTTCAATTGTTTATGAACGCGACATAAAATACTATTAGCTTAAGTATGTTGAAGCTTTCTGCTGTATATATTTGTAGTAATTTCATAAGAATAGGTAGATTTATTCTTTCGATTTCTATCTTTATTTTCATTATGTATTGTAAAGAATTTTTTTTTTTCGAACAGTTTTCTTGTAATGCATTCTTCCTACTCTCTTTTTTTTTTTTGTTTAACCCCTGCGAAAGCAGAGGGTTGGGTTTTTAGTTTATTCGTGGGATCCTCTATGTATCCTATCCTACTTAATTTATTGGCTAGTCCTATACTTATTGGCTAAACTACACCTAGTTATTACGGCTTATTAATTTTCTTATGAATTACTTCCTTATCGGCTAGCTTATTAACTACACCGGCTTATTAATTATTTTCTTACGAATTACTTCCTTAATGGCTAGCTTATTAATTTGTTGGTTACACTAGCTTAATTTTTAATCCTTATATTATATATTTTTTTCCCAATATTTATTTTTTTTTGTCCTTCCATGCGAAAGCGATGGAGAGTTTTTTTTTTTTTTTTTTGACGAAGTTCCTTATTTTCTAAATTATATGTTATACCTTAGCTTAAGACTAGCTTATATTCTAGCTTAGTGATTACTTGACTTATGTTTAGCTTATTCTAGGTTTATTTGAATCTTATCTAACGTTATCCACCCTCGTCGGAGTCAGAGTCGGATTCGGGGGAGCTTCCCATCCCCTCGTCTATTAATCCTCTCAGCCGCTCTTGGAGAAGTCCAACTTCTCTCTCTTCCTCCTGGTGGAGGGTTTCAATTCGGCGATTATGCAGAGCCGACATGAGGTCAGCTCCGGCTATCATGGGTGAGGGTAGGTCCCTTATTATTACCGCTGTGTGTACTACGTCGTATCCCTTGACGTTGATCCGGAGGTAGACCGTTCCCTCCGTCTCTAGGTCACAGGGGCGGGTCAGTCCTACCCTCAGGGTGGCCGGTCCGGCGATCTCCTCGGATAATTCGCCTTTCCGAAGGAGCTGGTGGAGAGCGGGGCTCACCAGGGTGATCTGGCAGCCCGTATCCACACTTGCTTTAAAGTGGAATCTTCCACTTGTGACCGCGAGGTACAGAGGAAACCCCTGGAGGACTAAAGTCTCATCCAGGGGGTGAAACTCCTGCTGGTTTTCCATTTTCTTGTTTTCGGGTTCTTCCTGGGAGCTTCGGGTTTGCTGCGACTCTTCTCGACTCTCGAGTACTCCAGACTGATGATTTTTCTGCTTCAGAGCCGGCTTATATAGCCCAGGATGAAGGGTGGGGGAGGATGCTCCACCCTGCCCTCTGTGGTCATCTTTAGGGGCTCTTGCGCTCATGGTAAGGCTTCATGGCTTGTACATGAGCTATTACTTCCTTACCGGCTGCATTCCTCAGCCGGTAAACGACCGGTGATAAAGGTTCTATCACACAAAAAGGGTCTTCATACTTGGGCGCTAGTTTCGCGTTTACGGCGTCGGCTTTATGCGAAAGAGTGTGCGCTTTTATTAACACCTCTTGTTTTATTTTAGGTTTCCACTCTCGACGTCGGAGATTGTAATGATGACTCTGCTTTTGGAAGCTTCGATCCATGTTCTCCTGAGCCAACCTTAACGCTTCTTTCAAGACCTCCAGGCGGCCCTGTTTCCTGTTCATGGTATGTATTAGCGCCCCCGGTGGCGTGAATTCTCTACCTGTATTTAAGTAGGCCGGGGTATAACCCGTTGAGGATGATTCAGCGGTGTTATAGGCGAATTGCAACTCAGGAAGGTGCTGATCCCAGTTTCGATGATCTTTTCCTACGTACTGGGAGATCATTGTCTTAATAACTTTATTCGTGCGCTCAACCGGATTGCAGTGTGGGGTGTAGGGTGGAATTCGCCGGTGTTGTATTCCACATTGTTCTAGAAACTTCGTGAACTCTTTGCTCACGAATTGCTTCCCATTGTCGCTGATTAGCATCCGAGGCGTCCCGTGTCGGAGGACGACTATCTCTCGAACTCTCTTAGCCACCTCTTCGCTCGTTGCCCGCCGAAGCGGACTCACCTCAACCCACTTAGTGAACTTGTCCTGACACACCAGGAGCCAGGCATTCTGTTTGTGTGACCGTGGTTGCGGGCCAACCAAGTCAACGGAAACAATCTCCCATGGTTCGCTGACACGTGTTTTATACATTCCCCCGGCCGGTGCTCTTTGTTGGGTTTTGTTTGTCTGGCACATTTTACAGCTCCGGACATACTCGGCAGCATCTTTCTTCATACCTGGCCAATAGTACTTTTGGTCCAACCGTAAAATGGTTTTGCAGATGCCCAAATGTCCGGCCGTTGGTTGGTCGTGATTCTCGTGTAAGACTCTTTTTACCTCTTCGGGACGTACGCACAATTTCCACACCTGTTCTTTATCAGTGGGTGTGGAGGTTGTTCGATACAGTCTTTTCCCAACTGTCTTGTATTCGGGGTGTGTGTTCGGTTCGGTGATTACTTTCGCGAACACTTCGTCATGCCAGGTTTTCGCGACCTTTACTGAGGCAGTGTCAAGGGCTTCCCTCGATAGGGCATCCGCGAGGATGTTCTCGGCCCCTCGACGATACCGGACTTCATAATCCCACTGACTCAGTTCTATCGCCCAACGGGCGAGTCTGCCGGACGGATTGTCTATTTTCGAGAGCCAACGGAGTGCTTGGTGATCGGTGATGACGGTGAAGTGGTAACCTTCTAAATAGTCGCGCATCTTCCAAATTCCCCACTTCACCGCCAAGCATTCCTTCTCCGTGGCTGAATAGTTTCTCTCGGCTGGTTTCACCGTGCGACTTGCGTATGCGATAATCCGTTCATTTCCGTCTAACTCCTGTGACAAAACTGCCCCCAACCCTTCGTTACTCACGTCGGTCTGTAGCGTAAAGGGTTTATTGAAATCGGGGCAGGCTAGTACGGGGGCTTCGACGAGTCGCTTTTTCAAAAGCTCAAAAGCCCCTTGCTGCGCTTCGCCCCATTCCCACTTCTTACGCTTCTTAAGAAGCTCGTTAAGAGGGGCGGTGATCGTTGAAACGTTCGGGACGAATCTCCGGTACCAGGATACGATACCGTTGAAACGTCGTAGCTCCTTTATATTTGTTGGTGGTGAAAGGGCTAATATCGCGACTATTTTTTCGGGATCGGTCTGGATACCTGCCTCGGAGATTCGATGTCCGAGGTAATTCAGTTCGCGTCGGCCAAACTGACATTTTGCCCAATTCGGCTTGAGCTTTGCCGCTCTCAGCCGTTCGAATATTTCTTTGACTAACTCCAGGTGGTGTTTAAAATCACTCGTGACGATGACGATGTCATCCAGGTAGACGAAAACATGTGGTTCAAGTTCGGGGGTGATGACACGGTCGACCAATCGTTGGAACACAGCGGGTGCGGCATGTAAGCCGAAAGGCATTACATTAAATTGTAGTAGCCCCCTATTCGGTACGGTAAAAGCGGTGAGGGGCTTGCTACTTTCGGTCAACGGTACTTGCCAGTAACCGTTCTTCAGATCCAACGTCGTCAGGTACTTGGCTCCACGTAATTTGTCGAGAGTAGCGTTTATCTGAGGAAGGGGATAAGCATCTTTTTCTGTCACCTGGTTTAGTCGACGATAGTCGATGCAAAACCGATACTTTCCATCCTTCTTCTTTGCCAAGACTATCGGAGAACTCCATGGACTGGAGGACTCTTCCACCACTCCCTCTTCAATCATTTTGCTTACTTCGTTGTCAATTATTTCTTGCATGGCTGGATTCCTCGGCCTATACCTCTGCTTAATAGGGTTTGGATCCAGGAGTTTGATCTCGTGTTTGATCAGAGGAGTCGGTCCCCTGATTGTTTCGGACAACAGTTTTTCTCGTTCAATCAATTTGTTCAGTTCTTCTTGTTCAGATTTTTCGAGTAGGTGTAGTCCGGTGGAGCAGACTTGAATCTTGCTCGGGGGCGTATAGAGAGATGCCTCGTCAATCGAGATGCTCAGGTCGAGTTTCTCCAATACATTCATCCCCAAGAGGACCTCGTAATTCAGGTTGTCCATGACTGAGAACCAGGCGGTTCTGGGTTTCCCTCTTAGAGTGAAGCACCCCCTAATGCTGGTTTCCAAGGGGGCTGACGTGCCATCGGCTAGAGTAGCATAGTAAGCCGAGGGGGCAGTCTCCCAACCGTCCTTATACACCATAAGGATGTTTCTTTGCTCATTATAGAGCTAACGGCCCCGGTGTCGACGAGAGCGTTGAAGTGTCGTCCGGAAATATTTATCCGGACGAATGGTCTACCGTCGTAATCTTCTGCTCGGGACGTACCTTCGGGGCTTCGAGGGTGGTCCCTTTTCCGTTTCCCGACTGGAAAGGGTGACAATTTTTCGTCAGAACTCTCTCTCTTCCGCACTGAGCGCAGAACAGCCTGAACTTGCCCTTGCAATTCTGGCGCAGGTGTCCCTTCTTCTTGCAGCGCCAACAGGTGTTGGTGGGGTCGTATTTCCCCTCGAGCGCTGCAGTTCCTCTCGGGACGGGCCGCGTACTCCCCTTCTGTGTCGACCGAAGTAGTTGGTCGATTTCATCAACCGCGTGGATGAGAGAATTTTCGTCACTCACCAAACTCCGCGGGACATGGAGTTTGTATTCGGCTCGCATGTTTTGGTGCAAATAATTTATCTTCTCCTTGTCGGCCAGGTCTCCTTGACGTCTCATCAAGGTGCCCAGAGCCATTACATAGGCTCGGATGGGTTCGTTATGACCCTGTTTTCGTGTGGCTATTTGCAAAGCCAGAGCTTCCCGTTCCTCAAGGAAAAACTTCTTTAAACATTGGCAGAAGTCGTCCCAATTTTTGAACTTCTTTTGGTTCCTGAACCACACCAAAGCATCTCCTTTAAGGACTTCCGGGATGGCTCTTAATATCTGTTCCTTCGTGAGTCGATAGACCTCACGAAGCTCCTCGATTCTCTCGATGAATCCGTAGGCGTTCTTCCCTTCAAAGTGGCAGTTCCACTTGCGGACAATGTCGCAGATCCTCCAATCGTCCGTTTGTTCGGAGACTGGGGATGCTTTGTTTTTGATGGGTGTTGACGTCATATTTGCTGCTATCTCTTCCAGCGGTCGGTTCGTGATGATCGTCAAGTCACTCATGAGATCACGTGACATGTCTTCTTCTTCGTTGTAGTCTGGAGGGTCGGTGTCCTTATCTTCAAAAGCTTCAGGGTTAGTCCGTGCAAACTTTAGCAACCTTTGTCTCGTTATTGTCAAGGTGCCTTCAGTTGACAATCCGTGCCGCTCCAATTCTCTTATTAACTCGGCCTTCCTTAGGCCATAGATCCATGCGACCTTCATGATACTAATCTAATTTTTGTATTTTTCAGGTTTTTCTACGGTTTGTCTTTCAGACGCAATTAAGAAATTAATTGCGTCCCTGTTCGGGCGCCATGTAACGGTGGCTTCCCCAGCTGGGATAGCTGGCTGTCGGAAAAGCCAGGGTTCGGGAGTGGGGAAAGACGGGATGAAAATAATCGGGTTTAACTCAGGTAAGTATAATTCTAAAAAAAAAGTATTTATTTAGTTATATAGTTATAGTTTTAACAAAGGTTATAATTTTATTTTTAATAATATAAATTAATAAATTTCCATCTAATCCAGGACGATCGTCGGAGGCTCATTTTCTTTGTCCAACGTGATCACCGGGATATTCCTTGCGGGAGCAGCGCTGGAGGGGTGGTGGCGGTTGGGCCCATTGCCTAGAGGTGTCGCCACCCCTGGAACGGTGGAACTCTGTAATCGAGGAACGGCGTCTTAGCGCATCAATAGGCGGCGCGACGGAGGCTGACCCAGACTAGGTTGGGTCAGTCAGTTTGCCAAGATGGCGGCGGTTTCGGCGGGTTCGAGTCGGGCTTCTCTGCGAAAGCAGTTTCCGAAGTCCGGCTCGGGCAAAAGCGGGAGGCCGAAGTCTCTCGAGCGGTCGCGCACTCGCGTTTTTATACTCGCGGTAACCGCGGCGGCTCCCGCGGGGCGGGAATTGTGCGCGAGTTTGACCGCGCGTGCATTTACTCCCGTGTTCGTCACAGGAGTTTGCAGCGGCGGCCGCGGAAAGCGCTGGCGTCGCAAGACGCTCAGTCGCCTATTGCTCGTGAAAGCATGCGGTCGCACGCTTCCACGAATTTTAGCAATGGCGTGCCCGGGCACGCCGTTGCAAATGCATAAATCTAAGATTTTTGCCTTAAAAATCAAATTCTCACAATTATATGCAAGTTTTTAATGTACCCATAAGTACATTTTACCGTTTTAATATAAAAAAACTTGTAAATTTTAATTCAAATATCGAAAATGCATTTTATTTGCATTATTTTGATACTCTAAAATATCTTGTTTTTTTGCATTTTAAAGGGCATAAAACTAAGATTTTTGCCATAAAAATCAAATACTCATAATTATATGCAAGTTTTTAATGCATCCACAAGTGCATTTTACCATTTTAATATAAAAAAACGTGTAAATTTTAATTCAAATATCGAAAATGCATTTTATTTGCATTATTTTGATACTCTAAAATATCTTGTTTTTTACATTATAAAGTGAATAAAACCAAGATAAAACCAAGATTTTTTCTTTGAATATCGAAATCTCATTATTATATGCAAGTTTTTAATGCATTCACAAGTGCATTTTACCGTTTTAATATGAAAAAAATAGCAAATTTTAATTCAAATATCGAAAATGCATTTTATTTGCATTATTTTGATACTCTCAAATATCTTGTTTTTTTGCATTTTAAAGGGCATAAAACTAAGCTTTTTGCCATAAAAATCAAATACTCATAATTATATGCAAGTTTTTAATGCATCCACAAGTGCATTTTACCATTTTAATATAAAAAAACTTGTAAATTTTAATTCAAATATCGAAAATGCATTTTATTTGCTTTTTTTGATACTCTAATATATCTTGTTTTTTAATATTATAAAATGCATAAATCTAAGATTTTTGCCTTACAAATCAAATTCTCACAATTATATGCAAGTTTTTAATGTATCCATAAGTACATTTTACCGTTTTAATATAAAAAAACTTGTAAATTTTAATTCAAATATCGAAAATGCATTTTATTTGCATTATTTTGATACTCTAAAATATCATGTTTTTTACATTATAAAGTGAATAAAACCAAGATTGATGCCTAAAAAATCAAATTCTCCTTATTATATGCAAGTTTTTAATGCATTCACAAGTGCATTTTACCGTTTTAATATGAAAAAAATAGCAAATTTTAATTCCAATATCGAAAATGCATTTTATTTGCATTATTTTGATACTCTCAAATATCTTGTTTTTTTGCATTTTAAAGGGCATAAAACTAAGATTTTTGCCATAAAAATCAAATACTCATAATTATATGCAAGTTTTTAATGCATCCACAAGTGCATTTTACCATTTGAATATAAAAAAACTTGTAAATTTTAATTCAAATATCGAAAATGCATTTTATTTGCATTATTTTGATACTCTAAAATATCTTGTTTTTTACATTATAATGTGAATAAAACCAAGATTTTTTCCGTGAAAATCGAAATCTCATTATTATATGCAAGTTTTTAATGCACTCGGAAGTGCATTTTACCAATTTAATATAAAAAAAATACCAAATTTTAATTCAAATATTCGAAAATGCATTTTTTTTGCATTATTTTTATACTCTAATATATCTTGTTTTTTTGCATTTTAAAGGGCATAAATCTAAGAATTTTGCCTTAAAAATCAAATTCTCACAATTATATGCAAGTTTTCAATGTATCCATAAGTACATTTTACCGTTTTAATATAAAAAAACTTGTAAATTTTAATTCAAATATCGAAAATGCATTTTATTTGCTTTTTTTGATACTCTAATATATCTTGTTTTTTAATATTATAAAATGCATAAATCTAAGATTTTTGCCTTAAAAATCAAATTCTCACAATTATATGCAAGTTTTTAATGTACCCATAAGTACATTTTACCGTTTTAATATAAAAAAACTTGTAAATTTTAATTCAAATATCGAAAATGCATTTTATTTGCTTTTTTTGATACTCTAGTATATCTTGTTTTTTACATTATAATGTGAATAAAACCAAGATTTTTACCTTAAAAATCAAATTCTCACAATTATATGCAAGTTTTTAATGCATTACCCATAAGTGCATTTTACCGTTTTAATATAAAAAAACTTGTAAATTTTAATTCAAATATCGAAAATGCATTTTATTTGCTTTTTTTGATACTCTAATATATCTTGTTTTTTAATATTATAAAATGCATAAATCTAAGAATTTTGCCTTAAAAATCAAATTCTCACAATTATATGCAAGTTTTTAATGTACCCATAAGTACATTTTACCGTTTTAATATAAAAAAACTTGTAAATTTTAATTCAAATATCGAAAATGCATTTTATTTGCATTATTTTGATACTCTAAAATATCTTGTTTTTTTGCATTTTAAAGGGCATAAAACTAAGATTTTTGCCATAAAAATCAAATACTCATAATTATATGCAAGTTTTTAATGTACCCACAAGTGCATTTTACCATTTTAATATAAAAAAAACTTGTAAATTTTAATTCAAATATCGAAAACGCATTTTATTTGCATTATTTTGATACTCTAAAATATCTTGTTTTTTACATTATAATGTGAATAAAACCAAGATTTTTTCCGTGAAAATCGAAATCTCATTATTATATGCAAGTTTTTAATGCACTCGGAAGTGCATTTTACCAATTTAATATAAAAAAAATACCAAATTTTAAGTCAAATA